>RJWH01002103.1:0-268515 GCA_004363575.1 Solenodon paradoxus | reverse complement strand
AAAAAAAAACTATGGAAGCCTGTAAGAGACAAAAATATATGTTAAAAATTGTGCCCCCCTAGCAGAAAAAAATAGCAGTTGATCAATAAGAATCCATATCATGGGGTAAAAAAATACAATACACCTTGAAACCTCAAGAAATGCAATCACAACAAAATGTCAGCTCACAAGAAATGAACTCTGACGGCATGGAAGAATGGTTCTTTTTAACAGATAAAGAATTCAAGGTGACAATCATAAACAAATTCAGAGAGTTAAAAGAAGATTCAGATAAACAAAACAAGGATCTCAAGCATATAATAAAGCGACAAAAGGCCAAAATTGAAGTCCTACAGAAAGAAACTAACATTTAAAGGAGATCATTAATGAACTAAAAATAATATAGAAAACTACAGAAATTGAATAACCCAAATGAAGGAAAAGATTAGTGACATAGAGGATAGTAATGCAGAAAGGAGCAAGGAAAAGGAAAAAATAGAAATTTAGAAAAAAAACAACAAAAAATGAAGAGAAATTCAGAGAATTATCTGACACTATCAAGAAAGGCAATTAGAATACTGGTGATCCCAGAAGGTGAAGAGAAAAAGAAGGGAACAGAAGAAATAACTGCAATTATTTCAAGAAAATGATTGCTGAAAATATCTCAAACCTAGAACAAGAAATGAACATACAGGTCAATGAAGCCGACAGAACACCCAACTATATAAATTAAAAAAACAAAACAAAACCCTACACCAAGACGCATAATTGTGAAACTATAAAAAATCCAAAACAAAGAATCCTAAAGGTAGCCAGAGGAAAAAAAGCAAGTAACATATGAAGCTTCTCCTATCAGACTAATCTCAAGGGCTTCTCTACAGGATAGAGGAGAATGAAATGATGTCTTCAACATACTACAAGATAAAGAGTGCCAGCTAAGAATAGCATCTACTGCAAAACTCTCAAATTTGAAGGGCAAAATGTTTTTTTCCCACCAAACAAGCTGAGTTTTTAACCACAAGACTCTATCTACAAGAAATGTTGAAGCTCTACTGTCAAAACAAAATGGCAGTAGTAAGCTCTCAAATGTCAATAATTACTGTCAATGTATATGCACTGAGCTCACTAATCAAAAGGCACAGAGTGGCTAAATGAATTAAAAAGCAAAACCCAATTATATGCTGTCTGAAAGAAACTATTCAAAGGTCAAGAGAGAAGCAAAACTTAAAGTGAATGGATGGAGAACAGTACTCCAAGCCAACGGTGAATCCAAAAGAGCAGGAAGGGCTATACTCATATCAGATAAAGTAGTCTGTTAACCAAAGAAAATTAAAAAAAGATAAAAAGATGGACATTAGATAATGATAAAGGGATCAATTAAAAAAGACTCAACACTTATTAACATATGTATCCAATACAGGAGACCCAAATATATTACAAACATTAAGATCTAAATAAAGATGCTGACAGCAACAGATTAATAGTAGGGGACTTCAGTACTCCTCCTTCAGTAAAAGATCACCCAGATGGAAATCAATAAAGAAACAATATCTTTAAATGATAAAACAGATCTGAACCTTCAGACATAAAGAGAATAATTCACCCCAAAACTATAGACTATACATTCTTTTCAATTGTTCAGAGATCATTCTCAAGGATAGACTATATTCTGGCACACAAAACAAGTCTTAATACATTTTCAAAGACTGAAGTCATATCTAGCAATCTTTTCAGATCACAATGGCATCAAACTATACAACAATCAAAAAAAGGGAGAAGAAAACCACAAAAGAGTAGGGAATAAACAACATATTGTGAGCAACCATTGGGTAAAGAAATTAATGAAGAAATTGGAAAAATACCTGGAATAAAATGAAAATGAAGACAGATTATATCAGAATCTATAAAATGCAGCAAAAGCAGTAATAAAATTAATACAACCCTACCTCAGAAAAAAGATCACAAATAAAAAACCTGAACTTTCACCTAAAGGAACAGAAAAAGAAGAAAACAGAAAACTAAGTCCAGTAGAAGGAAGGGAATAATAAATATTAGGGAAGAAATCAATGAAAGAGACATCAGAAAGACTTCCAAAATTAATGAAACCAAAACTTGTTTTTTTGAAAGAATAAACAAAATAGTTCACTAGTCCGACTCACAGAACAGAGAAAATAAATAGAAATAAATAGTCAGAAAGGAAAAGGAATAATCACAGCAGATACAACAGAAATACAGTGGCGTATAAGAAAATACTATGTACAACAATCTGAATAACCTAGAAGAAAGGGACACATTTGTGGAATTGTACAATATCCCAAAATTTAACCAAGAAGAACTAGAAATCATGAGCAGAGCGATCACAAGCATGGAGATTGACACAGTAATTAATAACCTTCCCAATAACAATGGCCCTGGGCCAGATGGTTTCACCCATGAGTTCCACAAGCATTCAAAGAAGAATTAATACCAATCCTTAAAAATGTACTAGAAAATAAAAGTGAAAACTTCCAAACACTTTTTATGATGTCAATATTATGCTGATTCCAAAACCAGATAAAGACACCGAAAATAAAACTACAGATCATATCCCTAATGAATATTGATGCAAAAATTCTCAGAAAATACTAGCAAACCAAATTCAACAATGCATAAAGCCAATCATGCACCATGATCAGGTGGGATTTATTTCAGGGATGTAAGGATGGTTCAGTCTAGGCAGATCAATAAATGTGATACACTATATCAATAAAAAAGGGCAAAAACCACATAGTCATCTCGATAGATGCAGAGAAAAAAAATTGACAAGATTCAACAGTTTTATGTAAAAAAAAAAGTCCAAAAATAGGTATAGAAGGAAGTACTTCAGCATCATAAAAGCTGTATATGACAAGCCCACAGCCAACATTGTACTCAGTGGAGAGAAACTGAAAGATTTTCCTCTAAGATCAGAAACAAGGCAAGGATGTCCACTTTCACCATTAATATTTAATATAGTGTTGGAGATCCTAGCCAATGCAATTAGACAAGAAAAAGATATAAAAGGTATCCAGATAGGAAAGTTAGAAGAGAAGCTACCACTGTTCGCAGATGACGTGATAATATGTATAAAGAACCCCAAACACTCAGGTAAAAAAGCTATAGAAATAATAAGTAAATACAGTAAAGTATCTGACTACAAAATTAGTATTAAAAATCTGTCGCATTTCTGTAGGTCAGCAATGAAAGCACAGAAAGAGAACTGAAGAAAACAATACTACTAACAATTGCATCAAGGAAAAATGAAAAACCTTGCAATAAACTTAACCAAAGAAGTGAAGCACCTGTTCAATGAGGACTACTGGACATTATTATAAGAAATGATGGTGGCACAAATAAATGTAAAGCTATCCCATGCTCATGAACTGAAAGAATCCACATAACTAAAATGGCCATACTGCCCAAGGCAATATACAGATTTAATGCTATCCCCATCAAGATTCCAGAGACATTCTTCACAGTCACAGAACACAGAAAATAGTGGTATTTATTTGGAACAACCAACAACCCAGGATAACAAAAACCCAGGATTAAAAAAAAACAACACGGAGGAGTCATGCTCCCTGACTCAAACTCTACATCAAAATAATAATTAAAATAGCATGGATCGGTATAAAAATAGAGAGTTGTCAGGAGAACAGTATTGAAAGCCCAGAAACAAATAGACATCTAATTTTTGACAAAGGAGTCAAACACTTACAATGGCGCAAGGACAGCCTCTTCAAGCAGTGGTGCTAGGAGAACTGCACAGTCACATGCAGAAGGTTGTATGTAACTAGAAAACTGTCTAACACCATACACAAAAATTAACTCAAAATGAGTTAAAGACCTAGACATAAGACCAGAAACTATCAGATACATAGAAGAAAATGCAGGCAAACATTTTGGATATAGACTTAAGAGATATTTTTGGGAACTCAACTCCCATTCACAAGGCAAATAAAATCTAAAACAAATGGGATTACATAAAACTAAAAAGCTTTTACACAGCAAAAGAATCTCACATAAAAACATAAAGGCATCCAACTGACTGGAAAAGATATTTGCCTTTCACACCTCGGATAAGTTAATATATAAAATATACAAAGAACATAGAAAGTTGTAAAAAGTAAGCACTCCAATCAAAAAGTGGACTGATGACCTTAATAGACACCTCTCCAAGGAAGACATACAAATGACTAATCGGTTCATGAAAAGATGTTCTACTTCTCTTAGCATCAGGGAAATGCAAATCAGAACAATAATGTGATATCACCTCACACCAGTGAAGAATGGTTATTATTCAAAAAGAGAAAAAAAAAATGCTGGAAAAGGATGTGGAGAAAAGGGAACTGTAATTCTCTGTTGGTGGGACTATAAAAGCAGTATGAAGTCCTTAAAGGATTAAAAACGGAGATTCTGTATGATCTAGTTATTCCCTTACTGGGCGTTTACTTGAAAAATGCATCACTTATCTGAAGTGATACATGCAACCCTATGTTCATTTATAGCACTATTCACAATTGCTAATACCTGGAAACTGCCCTAAATGCCCATGAACAGATGAGTGGATAAAGATGTGGAATATATACAGAATGGAATTCTATGTGGACATCGAAAAGGAGATGTGGTGCCATTTGCAACACATGGGTGAACTTGGAGAGAATTATGCTTAGTGAGATAAACCAGAAGGAGAAAAACAGACATCGTATGATAGTCATATGATGTGTATAGAGTTAGAAAACAAACAATTACATAACACTAAAGGTGGAGGAAGGGAGAACTTCTCCAAGCTGCTATGGTCTCTTAGTGTTGGAAGATAAAAAGGCAGTTCAGAGGGCTCTGCAATGAAGGGTGGAGGAAATAGGATAATGGGACTTAACTGTAAATGAAGGAGAAAAAGGGGAGAGAATATTGGTAAACCTACTGGGCTATATATAAATGTAAAAATATTAGGTATACCTCAAGTGAAGTTAATGTCAAAATGCAATATCCCGTCAATTAAAAAACAACAAAAAAGTCATGAATGGGTATTCAATTTTGTCAAATGCTTTTGCTTCATCGATTCATGTATTTCTTTAATTTTTTGTTAAATATGGTTATATTGATTGATTTTTCAGTGTTTTACCACTCTTTTCATGTCTGGATTAAATCTCACTTGGATTGAACGTGTAATTCTTTTTAGATATTGTTTGATTGTATTTACTAAGATATTGATGAATATTTTTACATCTTTGTTTATGAGGTTTGTAGTTTTCCTGTCTTGGATATATTTATCTGATTTTGGCATTAAGGTAATGCTGGCCTCATAGAATGAGTTAGGAGGTCTTAAGCTTCAGTTTTCCAGAAGAGAATGTAGAATCAGTATTGTTTGTTCCTTAAATATTTGATACAGTTCACTAGTAAAACATCTCAGCCTAGTAGTTTCTTTTTTGAAAAGTTATTATTGATTTAACTGTTTTAATAGATAAAATAGGTAATATGTAGGGCTTTGGGTCTAATTTTTCTCATGTGAATTTTGGTGGTTTATCCTTTTGAAGGACTTGGTCCGTTTCTTCTGAATTACCATATTTGTGGGCATAAAGTTGTTTGTAGTATTCCTACATTACTTTTTTAATGTCTGTGGGATGAATACTTATGACTTTTTCATTTCTGATATTGATAGTTTGTTTTTATCTCTTGGTTAACCTGACTGGAGATTTATCAATGTGATTATTTTTCAAAGAACTAGATTTTGGTTTTACCTCTTAAAGTTAATTCCCTTTTCAATTTCATTTATTTTTGCTCTGTTATTTTTTTAGGTTTATATTACTTTTCTCTAAGTGGAAGCTTAGTATGTAAATTCATATTTTATTTTCTCTTCCAGTATGCACAGTCACTGCTATGAATTTCCCTGAAAACACTTTTTTGATGCATCACACAAATTTTGATATATTGCTTTTTTATTTTCTTTTAATTAAAAATATTTTAAATGTATTTTTAGACTTCTTTGCCTTGTAGATTATTTAGAAGTATGTATTTTTTATTTTCCAGTATATATTTTAGGCATTTTCTAGTTGTATTTCTATTAATGATTTCTAGTTTAACTCCCTTATAGTCTTAGGAATACTTTACATGATTTCTGTGTGTTTTTTTGTTTTGTTTTGTTTTTAGATTTGTTAAAATATTTTATGACAGAATGTTTGTTTAAGTATAATAGAATATATTGTTGTTATTGAATGAAGTATTTTGTCAGTGACAATTAGATCAAGTTGATTGTGTTGTTTTAGTTAAGATATACCTTTACGAATTTTCTGTTGCTGAATCAAGTACTGACAGAGGTGTTGAAGTCTCCAATTATCAGTGAATTTGTCTATTACTCCTTTCAATTCCGTTAATTTTTGCCTCATACAAATTTTTTATCTTTTTTAGGTGTTGAGGATTTGTGTATTTTATTTACATTATGGTTACTTTGTTATTATATCCCCATTTTCACTGACAATAAAAGAATATCTGGTCTGCTTTGAAATTAATATAGTAAATTAGGCTTTAAAAAAAGAAATTAGTATTAATGTAGTGTATTTTTTTCTATCCTTTTCTTATACCTTCCCTGAGTGTTTATATATAAAATGAGTGCTTTTTAGACAACATACAGTTAGCCCTAATTTCTTTTATTCATTCTGACAATCTATCTTGTAATGGCTTTATTTAATCATACACTTTTATAGTTCTTACTATATATTTGGATTGATGTCCGCTGTATTTGTAAATGCTTTTTATGTATTGTCATTTGTCCTTTGTTTCTTTTCACCCCTTTTTTGCCTTCTGTAGTATTAAGTGAGAACTTTATACAATTCTGTTTCCTCTTTCAGTATATCAATTAATACTTTTTAAATAGAATTTCAGTGGTTTCCATATAATTCGTAATATACATTTTTATTTCATCTAAATTCCTCTTCAAATAAAATTTTACTACTTCATGTGTAGTTACAAATACCTTTTGGAGTATGCTCAATACTCCTTCCTATTGTGACAGAGCTCTTTCGTTTCATTTGTTCATGTGCTACTGATCACCTTATATGGGTCACTATTTTACTTTAAACAGTTATCTTTTAGATCAACTAGGAATAAAAAAGTTTATTTTACCTTTATTGATTCTTTTTCTGATTTTTTTTTTTAATAATCGACTTTCTGTATTATTTCCTTCTGAAGGGCAAGTCTACTGGCAATAAATACCAGAAATTTTTTGTTTGTATGAAAACCTTTTTTTTGTTGTTTTATTGAAATAACTTTGGTTTATAACATTGGTTTCCAGTTTACCATATTATAATACAACATCTACATATACGTTATGAGCATCACCAAAAGTCAGGTTTCCATCTGCCAGCAAGCAGTTGACCCCCTTTGTCTGATTTACCCACGCACTTTCCCCTTTCCTCTGTGTAACCACCATTTTGTTCTTGTTTTGTTTGTTCATTTCTTTCTTTATCTTCCACATGAGTGAGATCATACACTGTTTGATATTCTCCATGCAATTTATTTGACTTATTTTATGTAATACCTTCTAGGTCCATCCATGTTGTTGCAAAAACAACATGTCATCATTTGTTTTTAATAGGTGAGTAGTATTCCATTGTGTTATCTATACCAGTCTTCTTTATCCAATCATCCAAGGATGTACACTTAGGTTTCCATATCTTAGTTGTTGTACATAATCCTCTAATGAACATAGGGATGGATATATTTTTTAGTTAGTGTTTTCTATTCTTCAGATAAATGTTCAGAAGTGGAATAGCTGGATCATATGGTATTTCTATTCTTAGTTTTTTCAGTATTCTCCATACTGTTCGTAGTGGCTGCATTAATTTACATTTTCAACAGTTCACAAGGGTTCCCTTTCTCTACATTGTTGCCAATACTTGATTCTGCATTTTTGATAATAATCAATAGTCACCTCACACCATTTTGGCGGATGTAAGAAGAAATCTCTTTGTGGTTTTGGTTTGTATTTCCCTAGTAAGTTATAGTGAACATCTTTTCAAGTCCCTTGTCAGCACTTCTTTGAAGAAGTGTCTATTCAGTCTTGTTTTATTCAAATTGGTTTTGTTTTTGTTTCATTTTGTTGAGTTGTAGGAGTTCCTTATGTATTTTGGATATTAGTCCCTTCTGCGATTTTGATTTTTAAGTAAATATATTCTCCCATTCCGATAAAGTATTCTTCCACTTTTGATATATAATTTTGCAGGATATAGAATTCTAGTTTGGTATTTATTCTTTAAACATTAAATATTCACTTTACTCTCTTGCTTTCCTGGTTTCTGATGTGAAGTTGGAATTAATCTCATTCTTGTTCCTCTATAGCTAAAGTAACCCCCATCTCCCAGCTTCTTTCAAGATTTTCTTTGTCTTTGATTTCCTTCATCTTGAATGTGATATGCCTAGATAGAAATTACATTTCTTTGGTTTTTTCTGTTTCCTGGACCTGTGATGTTAGTAATTTTGGAAAATTCTCAGCAATTATTACTTCACATATTTCTTATGCTTCTTTTTTTCTGTTTCTTCTCTTTCTGATATTCCTATTATGTGTGTGTTAGAACTTTTGAAATTGGCCACTCTGTCTTCACCTCTCTGTCTCAGCAGTGCAACATGAGAGGCTTCTAACTTTTACACATGTATGTTACTGCTTCATGCCTTAGTCTCCAGAGACTCAATATTGTTGGATCAGTTAGTTGCAAGTTAATATTATCTTTCAGGATTTGTGTCAGATTCATCTGAGGCAACTGTTTATCATGTGGTATCCCTTTTTGGCTCAGGTTCTGATTCTCAGGGTGTCTCACTGAATTAGGACAGCAGACCACCTTGCTTACTTAAAGCAATAGCTTATAACATTTTCTGAATTCTTGCTACATGGTATGCATTTTAAAATATTTTGCCTGTTTTCATACATTTTATCCTCACAAAAATATAAAGTAGCACCTTTAAACCCCCTTTTACAAGTTGGAAACCTAGGTACAAGGAAACTAATTTACTTTTTTAAAAGTTAAATAACTTGTGATGTTTTCAGAATTTCAACCCAGGAAGTCTAACCTCTCAGATTACAAACTCTCAGTTGTTAAACTGTACTGCCTACTTACTAAAATAAAGTTGTGACAAAATCAGGCTTTACCTAGAATCAGGCTTTACTTTATTCATGATGTCCTAGTCATACTGGGTAAGGTTGTAGACTGATTCCGAAGTGTGAAAGGATAGCCACACTGCAGTATAGTCATTTCACTTGGATCTAGTGATATATTTCATCATTTATTTCCATAACTGAAGCAATAAGCAAGCTAAAGCACTCCCTTTTCTATAGGAATGAAAAGTTTGTACTGCCATAGCAGGAAAATAGCAGATGTATTATGTGTAAAAGAAATAAGCATGATTTTAAAAAAGGTTATGGAAATTACTGTATTTCATTCGAAGAAAATTCTAGATTGAGTGGTTCATCACTCCAGGCTGTCCACTTGTATCAGAAATATTTTAGGGACCTATTTGTTCACAACTTCTTCAGGTTCATTTATCTATCTGTCCAGATATAGCTGATTTTGGATAGAATTTAAGAGGAATAACAACTCCATTGCTGCTCAAAAACCAGAAAATTTTATTCTTAATTGAAAAGAAAACAATAGTAAAATCTAGAAATGTAGGCCATTATACACAGGCTCTAAGAGAAGATAACTTCTACTTCTCCCTGGTTTTTGTTGTTCCGGAAGTTTCTTCATACCGAATATATATGATACTACTCAACCTGTACCTGCCTCCTTCTTTTACTTGCACTCATTTGAGGTAGGTTTAGTACTTGAAATCTAATTAATCATAGTGTCTGTCACCAGTACTGTGATTGGGAAGTCTAGAGCTCTATTGTCAAATATGGCAGCCATTAACCACATGTTGCCATTTAAACTTAAATTAAGTTTCATTTTAACTAAACATGTGAGACTTGTTTCTTGGACTATAGGTTTCCTTAGGGAACCTTTACCTTGTGTGTCTTGGCTACTGCAAATGGATATTGTTTCTTCCTTCTAGAAGTAGCCATACAGCCATATAGTGACTCACATGGGCCTGGGATCAAACTAGGTTTGAATTTTGCATTATATGAAAAATCTAGAATGGACAAATATAAAAGACAAAGTAAACTCATGGTTGTCTGGGGCTGGAAGAATGAGGGATGGTGTGTGAGTACTATAGGATATGGAGTTTTCTTTGGGGGTAATATAAATGTTGTAAACTTAGATCATAGTAATGGTTGTACAACTGTGAGTATACTAAAAATAGTTGATAGGTGATTGAATTATGTATCAGTAAATACATTTTCAGATCTTGATGCTTATTTTGATTTACATTAGAAGTGGTAAGATAGTTGGTGTGGAGTTGGAGTTGAGATTGAGGTTCAGGTGGTACTTTCTGATGTTTAAAAAAGAGAACTGATTTGCTATATAGTAATACATAGTATAATTTTACTTTATCAGTGGATAAATCCAACATTTAGGTGATACTTTTTGTTTACAAAAGGACTTTTACATCAGAAACTTCATGTAATTCTTTCAACAATCTTGTGAAGTAATTCTTGCTTTATTAATGGACTTGAACTGGTGTGTAGAAGGGGATCCATGAAACTATGGCCCCAAACATTAGAGCCTTGGACTTTTGCTTCCATTATGCTATACTGCTTGTTTATAGGATTATGGAAGACCTCTAGATACCCTTTTATGGAAACAAAATAGCCTCAGAAATATTTCACTTCATGATGTCTGCTGAACTGACTTACTATACCATATTTAAATGATGTATTTCAGTGAAACTTTTAAATTGCAGTGTATTAGATACCTAAACAGCAATTTCTGGATCTGATAGCAGTATCTATCTTTTATTTTGTAATAGTAATTTACTTTCAGTGGGTTAATTTAAAATGGAAATCTAAGTATATCTATTTTTTTTTTTTAATTTAGTGTCTCTAGAAATTGAAATCCATCAATCATCACTCTTCAAAATGCAATGGAATGTACCGAGGACTGTGTTCCTGCTGGCACATAGGACATGTGTGGAATCACAGAAAACTGGGCTTTTTGGACACTGTCAAAATGTAAAAGGGCCAGTACTTTTGTATAATGCTGAATCCAGAGTAACTTTGGTTCAGGGCCCTCAAAAACAGTGCTTGTATTTGTCTGCTGCCCAGTGTGTTACAGCAAAGGAAAGGAAGCCATTTGATGCTCATCTACCCCAACAAGGGGTTCCTCACCATAAAGTGTGGAAACAAGATACTTTGTCTAAGAGAGATACATCCAGTGCCACATCTTCAGGAACTCCTTCGGAAAGAAAGGAAGAACCTGATCCTTTACAAGACAAATCTATTAGTCTTTATCAACGATTTAAGAAAACATTTAGACAGTATGGAAAAGTGTTGATTCCAGTACATCTAATAACTTCTGGTGTTTGGTTCGGAACATTTTATTATGCAGCCATAAAGTAAGTTTTTGCTTGGTTGAGTACTTTACCCTGTTTTATCAGAATGTTAATCTTATTAAGTATACTACTGACAACTTAGTTTTTAAAATACTTTAGTCTTTAATTGACAGAAGATTACTTTTAGAACTTTTCCATTTTAATTATAACTAATGTGTACAGACAGCATTATGGTAAATTAGTAACTGGTTAACCCTCATAGCAACCATATGAAGCAGGTAGTGGAATTCCTGTTTTATTAATGAGAAAATAGATTAGGTAACAATAAATCAAAGTGATATGTCCTTGTGACCTAATAAAGCCACTGAACATAGTCCACATATATGCCAATGACCCAGATTCAAGACCTGGAGCTAGGGGAACAGCCAGGATGAACAATGAAATAAAATAAAATAAATGTTTCTTCTTTCTCTCTTTCTACCTTTTTGCGCACTTTACTTTCTTCATTCTTGTCTTCACCTTTCCTTAAAAAAATAAAAATAATTTTTATCAAAATAATTCATCTGGTAAAAAGTGGACCCTGGACTAAAATTCATTTAGATTAGTCTGATATCAAAGCCCATGCTTATCTCCTATCAGCATTTAGGATACCACAGAAATAAAAACATCAGATTTCAGAGATTTGGTCACACCATGATTTTCTGAACTTACTCATTTCTTAAAGTATTCATAATTGTAAAATGATATCTATTATTTTGTCATATATATGATTTTGGCATAAAACTAGTATGATAGTTTTCCTGAAGCTTGGCAAATATCTGTTGTAGACACAAAAATGAACAAATTACAGTCTAATGTTTTGATATATATATCTTCTTTTCTGATCAAGATTTGTTGTACATGTAAAAAATTGTTTAGTGAGTAGATATCATGTTCTTAGCACTATAAAATAAACTCTTTAAAAAGTTAATTTGGCAGGCCACCAGATATTGCCAAACATAGAATTTCTAAATGCACCTTTCTTGTTAAATACTATTCCTTTCTTTCAAAGAAAATTCTGTTATATATAGTGCTTTAGAAGCAAGAATACACAAAGCAACAATTTCCCCATTATTTCCAGTTTGTTTTTGTGACTATCAGAACTGTTTCTGCTTCTTCAGATGGCCTTTTCTTGTGGTAGCCTGACCACTGCTGAGCTCAGTGAACTATATTCCTCCTGAGGGCAAGGAAGCTGCCTGTTGTGGAACACTCTGATGTGTTAGCAAACTGTCTTCTAATGAGTTTAGAATTAGTTTATACTTTCCAAAGTCTACTGGTTGTATTTAATGACTTGATATTGAGATACTAATAAAATATGGTAGTCTTCTATATAAAGCTTACCCCCTGGAAAAAGCTTATTTACTTAAAAGATCATGGGAGACTATACTTATTCTTGAAAAACGTGAAAGTAGAGATGTTTCTTTGCAAAATTTCTAAAAGGATTTTTTTTAACCTTGTGTAAAGGATGCTATTCTATTTGTATCTCTCTCTCCATTATGTTCCTCTTATTCAGTTATATCCTCTTCATTATGTATTGTTATTTTCTCTTTGTAACTTTTTTCACGGAATTTCCTTGTTTGTATCCTTTATGGGATTATCTCTTTATTATTGACATTTTTTGGACAAGTATAATATTTATGTATGTCTTCAAAGCTGCCCTTAGTTTTTTAGCAGAGCATAAAATTGTACACCATTTTGAATAAAAGTTGTGATAGACATTCAACTATTAATTAATGGCTTTCAACATACTAATTTATCTTTTGAGCCATTAAGGATTTATCTGATACAGTATTGCAGAAAGTGCTATGAGTAATACTTGTTTCTTCTTCCAGAGTTGTCCTTAGTTAAGCATTCAGCTTCCTGGCCTTAAGAGAGAAAGCTAAGATTTCATTTAGATTCATTTGAACTATTAAAAGAGTATGTTTGTTCTTTTTAATTTTAATTTTCCTTGCCTTCTTTAATAAACAAGTTCTACATCTGATAAAGGAAACCTGATGACGTTAATTATATTTCTTTTTTTTTTTTACTGTTGTTAGGCACCTCCAGCCACTCCGGTAACATTCTGCCATCTTTTGTGGAATATGCTTTCTTAGCCTTTTTCCTTCCCCTTTTTGGTGGTAAGACTATCCACTAAAATATCATATTCCTTATTCATCACAACTTGCTTTGTGGCTGCCCAGCCATCCCTGCAGACTCCATGCTGGTACAGCATTACATAGCTAATCGATAGTACATAAAGTATGTCTTCTCAGAGCAGTTCTTAATGTCTTTATTAAGTCCTTAATATTTCAGAAATTGAAAGCTGACTTGCTGTAAGTGAAGATCTTTTAAGTAATAGAAAATAAGGATTCAGGAGATGTTCTAATGGCAGTTTATCTTTACACTGAGATGATTTTATTGTAAAATTGGAGTTTATTATATTAATTACAGGTTTTAAATTTGATTTGATTTTTAGCTGGGAAAATTTCTGTTATTTGCTTTTACCCACTTAATATTAAAATAAAGGAGAGTAAAATACATTGTCATTTGAAGGATGGCCATATGATGTCACTCTGCATTACTGAGAATTTGTTTTCATCACT
The DNA here is from genome assembly GCA_004363575.1 of Solenodon paradoxus. Taxonomy (NCBI): domain Eukaryota; kingdom Metazoa; phylum Chordata; class Mammalia; order Eulipotyphla; family Solenodontidae; genus Solenodon; species Solenodon paradoxus. Next base: position 254,479 of record RJWH01002103.1, on the reverse strand, counting down.
CTGACAATAGGCATCATAGAACAAAATGCCATTCTGTACTTAGTTAATTCAGTGATAAAGATTTCAGGCTTTTTAAGCATTTTATTTCAGGGAGATCTAAATAGTACATGCTAATAGGTTCCATTTTTAAATAAGCTTTTTTACTGCTTCTATCTGGCAAAAACTTGTGGAAGTCTTACGTTTTCTAACCGAAAGTAGTCTGACCAAATATAGCTGTCTGTGTTTGCATGCCTCATGTTTGGAAGCCTCAAGTCCCTAAAGTTACAGATCCTCTCTGAGGCAAAATCCTGATAGATTTTTACTGTACTTTATCCAAGTTGTGAATGTGCTTTTTTTTTTTTGCCTTTTCGTGTGTTTCTGCATCATTGAAAGAGCCATAAAGCTGGCAGTTCATAAAGTACAGATATCTGTCGGCCATGAAAACTTAACAAAAGCAGCAAGTAACCAAAAGTGGATATAGCTGTTTGAATCAGACCCTCATTATTAGCAAGTCTTGCCTTTTTTTTTTAAGGACTGGTACAGGGAGGAATGAAGGCAAGTAAGCAGGCAAGCAGAAAGTGAGAGGAGGAAGAAGCATTTCAATTTTATTCTTACTTAGTTGTTCACATTGGTGTCCCCAGAACCAAGATGTGAACCCAGGACCTTGGGATGTACATGGACTATATTCTTCCAGAGGCGGCTAGCCTGACTGCTACTCCATCAGAGTGTACCACAAGTCTTGTCTTAATGGGATTCTGTTATCTAAAAAAGAAATTTGAAAAGAACTAAAGATAGAAATAGAGGAAAACAGATTAAACTTGAAGTTTATTTTTTAAATTTAACTCTTCTAAAATTTCCTTTAATTCTCTGGTGTTCTTTTGTTCTAAATGATAGTTAATTTTCCTTGATGATGATCAACCATATATATGTATATATATACAGAGCAGTCTCTTGAATTCTTCATATTATAGTAAAATCACAGACAGGAGCAACTTTCTCCCAGTTAATCAGATTATTTTTGATGTTAAAGATACATTAGGAATTTACAGCCACTAGAATTTTAATGGACCCCCAGGCAAGTTTCCTTTTTGGAGAAAGAGTACATAAACTCCAATCCATTGACCCTATCTTAACCAAGAGTCAGACATACCAGTGAGGAACAAACTGATATGATGTGGTCCCTCTGTGATGCTTGGAGATCAACACAGAATCAGCACAATAGTTTTCCTCTTGAAAAACATTCAACCTGAAACTAATGTTGAGAAAACAATCGCAAATACAAATTGAGGGGTAGTCTACCATTCAGCTGGCCTGGAAGTTTCAAAAAAGCCTTTAAGTCCAGAAAGACAACCTGCCTTCCTCCTCAACAAAAAGTGTTAGGGAACACATACATAAAAGGAGACTGGCGAGAAATGACAAGATAGCAATACAGAACATCTTGGGACAAGTCAGGACATTTTCAGATTAAATAATGTATTATTAATTATGTACTGTTGTATAGGTTAAATTTCCTGAATATGGTACTTATGTTCATGTAGAAGAAGCAGAGAATAAGAACCTTGTTATGATTTAAGAGTGATGGGTTACAATGTCTACAAAAGTATGAAGGGAGAAAATGTACTATACTCCTCCAAAGGTGGCTGGCTTAGCCGCTACTCCACTAGGGTGCACCACAAGTCGCATGTAGTAGGGAAGGGAGCGAACAATATAGGAAAATGTTAATAATTAGGAAAATTTACAATTAGGGCTTTACAGCTCAAATTAGAGACTTGCTCTGTCTTTTCCTCCCTCCCTCCAAAAATTTATTGCACTTTATGGTAATTGCTTCTTTATGCCTTTTAAGTCTGGTAATAAAATAGAAGCATCATTTTAGAACAATTGAGCCCATGTAATCTTTGCATAACAACACAGTGAGTGATGTTATAGTATCACTTTTACAATCAGCATGTTTTGACACTCAATTTTTGTCGTAAAAATCTTAGGTCTTAAGGTTTAAGTTCTAAGGAAGTAGTGTTTGGCTGATGGAAACTAAGATCAAGTGAATGATTCTCAGTCTTTTCTGTTCAGTTACTTAAAAGTATTTACATAACCTGAGTAACCTTTGCTCTGATAAATGCTTCTATTTTTCTAAGTATGTTAATTAAGGATAACTGCGTTCAGAAGTTGCAGGTAGTAAGAGATAGCACAGTACTACGTTCCTGTGCATATTGTACTTTTAGGGTGAAATTAAAGTGCCTGACAATGCAGAATCAACTTCTAAGCAAAATTTGGTTTTGGCATTTTCAGATAACCTGAAAATATTCATCCCCAGAAGTTTGCGTGTGTGTATATATATATAAATATACATATATGTAAATTACTTTCTGTTTCTTTCTTAGAGGAGTGAATGTCGTTCCTTTTCTAGAACTCATTGGATTACCTGATAGCATAGTGAACATTCTGAAAAATTCTCAGAGTGGAAATGCACTAACAGCATATGCCTTGTTTAAGGTAAGTACTTTATAGATTGTTCCTCACACTTAACGAGTAACCTGCTCAGTATCCCATAAAACTCCATGTTAGCTCTCAATAGTTATCTTTTATAACTTAAAATATTGTTTTGTCTCCTAGATGCCTAATAACTAAAGTTAACATTTTTAAGTATAAATAAAATGATGAAGAAGTGCCTTGAAAATAGGTAGCTCATGCTGTGATCAGATAAATGTAAGACTTTTGAATTTGCAGGGTAAAAGTCATCTTTTTGACATTGATAGTATTATATTCTTTATTCAGAGCTCCACATGCCACCTGATTTGTTAGTTAGATTTCGCACTTATTTCACTCTATAATAATTCATATTCTTAATTAGTAAAATTTAATTGAAATTGTTTTTTGTAATAAACCTCACTTTATATATGTATCATAAAAATACAGGCTTTATTTTGTAAGCTCATAGCCTTTGTAACTATATTCTGAATTCAGACCATGATGTATTTAGAAATAGTTTCTGTACCTCTTGTTTATTTTGGAAGAGGTGACTCATTAATCTCATGTTTCTCACCTGACAAATTTTTATGAGGTTCTATAAACCATCATCCTAAGAAAGAAAACAAGTTGAAAGCATTTGGAAACTTGGTGTTACATTATTTTCCTTTTGTTGTATAAAAACAATTATGTTTTTATAGTACTCAAAAGTAACTTCATACATCCTAATTAATATTCTCTGAAATCCTGTAGAGATTTTCTCTTTTTTGTTTTAATTTTTACTAGAGGGTTAAAGTTAATTGTTCAGTGTTTAAACATTAAAACTTATTATAAAATTAACAAATTATCAAGTTTTTGGTTATAGTATAATTTAAACTTATTAAATCAAACCATTGTGTGATGATTTAAACTGTTTTCCTAATTATAATTGATCCTTACTCCATATTTCCATAACATATGTATAGCTATTATAGTTCATATCACAGTCTCTTATTACCCCTATTGATAATTTTTTTAATGTTCGTTTTCTTTGTTTATGAGCACCTAGGAATCATGTCTTTGTGTTTTCAATATGCCTAGATTGTGCTTTGTAGGGAAATAATATTCAGTGCATGTTTGTTGAGTTGGATTGAAGCATAAAGTTGTATATGCAAATAGATTAGTATCAGCAGTTTCTTCCTACTCACCAATCCTCTGTAAGGTAAGAAATGTGAAGGGAATTCTCTTGGCTGTTTCTGTAACCTACAGTTTCTCCAGTAGAGCAACAGACTCAGAATTATTGCTTCAATAAGGCAAAGTCCAAAAACGAGGTGTGGCAAAGGTAAAAAAAGAAATAACCTCTAATTATGACCTTGTAACACCAGCTATGGCTTACTCATTAACCCCCTGTGCTGTCCTTGAAATGTGCTATTATTTGAGTTGACAAAAATTTGTTGAATTTGTACTGTGAGCCAAGTGCCATTCTAGGTACTGGGAATAGGAATAGTATAATTAAAACAACATAAAATACCTATCCTTATGGGGATAATGTTCATCTTTGTGGTTAGAGGCAGTTGGAGAGATTGACAAAAAAGATAAACATGGTGTATTTAGATGACAGTGAGTATTGGTTACTTCAGTGGTTTTCTTTTTTTTGTTGTTCCCAAAGGGAGAGTTGTTAACTCTAAAGGGAAGACCTCACTGTGGTGAAAGACTTAAGAATATTTCAAGCTAAAAGTGCAAGGTCCTAAGGCTGCAGAATACTTGGAGTATTTGGGGGAACTGCAAGAAGAGTGTGGCAGGGAATGAGCAGGGTAAAGAGGCAATAATGTGACCAGATCAGAATGACTTTCAGGCCCTATGAACAATCTAAGGTGTAAAGTCACTGGGCAGTTTTGAGCATCTGACTTAAGTTTTAACGAAATCACTTTGCTATATTGAGAACAGTTGCAGGAAAAGCTTAGAAACCAAGAGACCTAACAGAAGTTTATTGAGCAGTCTGGATGTGAGAACTGATAGTGGTATCTGATAAGTGGTAGTGGTAACTGATAGTGATCGTATTTGGGTTCTGGATGTATTTTGAAGGTGTTGCAAATTGGATGTTGTAATGGATTGGATTTAAATTAAGTCAGAGTAAGTTGCTAAAAGCCATCTAACAGGTTGGGGGCCTGAGGACCTGAAGAATCCAATTGCATTTCGTTGCATTTCCTGACATGCAGACAACTTGGAAAGGAGCAGGTTTAATTAGTAAAGGACCACTGAAGATCAAAAAGTTGTTTTGAAAAGATTCTACCAGGTAGAAATGAATAGATGGTTTTTCATACTGGGGCTCTAGGAAAAGGATCAGTCTGAAAATCTAAATTTTAAGAATCATCATGGTATAGATAGCACTACATATATGACTGAACAAGACGTCTAGGGCAGTGAGGGAGGCAGAGAAAAGAAGGAATCCAGGAACAAATGCTGTTCCACCATGTCAGAGGTAGGTGACGTAAGTAGGAGTCAACAGGAAGGCCGGAAAAGAGGCCGTCTGTTATGTGGAGGGAACTGGGGAAAAAGGAGGGCCTGGGCCCCCAAGCAGGAAAAGCTGGATCAGATGGTTCTAGCAGATCTGGGACCTACAATGACTGACAAGAGCAGGTTTTATGAAAGGTATGAGATGGAAGGTTGGTTAGAGCAAGTTCAAGAGAAAATGATGAAGGAAAGTGGAGAGAGAGAGACATCTCTTTCAGATAGTTTAGTATAATTCACATCTATATTTGTAAGTGCGAATTTTAAAACAAAACTTCAGCATGCACCCTCTCTTTGTTTTTATGATTTTCTTGACCAGTTCCTCTACTATGTACGTTTGGTTCTGTGGTCAGAGTTAAATTTATGTGTTTCTGAAGCACTTGTACCACTTCACCACTTTTGGAGTTCCCAGAAGCTCCTGGTTAAGATTCCAGATTGAGAGTGAATTGTAATGAGAAGGTTGCATAAAGAAAGAGATTTGGAAGTGAAATGAAGCTAAATTCACTAAAGAATAACATTTGGCCCCTGCCTGCCTCTGCCTCTCATCCATTTGAAGCAACTGGCTCTTTTTTATTTAGCTTTAGCAATGGTTAGGTCTGTTTCCTTTCTGATTTCCCATTGAACCTGTCCGAGGTTCACTAGTGCACAGAGACAGTCTTCAGTTCTGCCACTGCTAATATTCTGTAATCCTAGGTCAGCATCTAAGTGACAAATATTTATAAAATGATTTTACAGGACAAGCATCCCTTGTTATAAGGGAAAACCATTGAGAATGTAATGACGTAGCTTTGTGAAACAACAAAGGAATTTATACTGTTGGATTATTATCAAGAATTTGAAACTTTTTTTGCCTAAGACAATAATCATCTGTTTGTTTTTTTCTTAAGATTGCAACACCTGCCCGATATACTGTGACTTTGGGAGGAACCTCCTTCACTGTGAAGTATTTGCGTAGTCGTGGCTATATGTCGACACCTCCTCCTGTTAAGGAGTATCTGCAGGACAGGATGGAAGAGACAAAGGAACTTCTTACAGAAAAAATGGGAGAAACAAAGGATAGACTCACTGAAAAATTACAAGAAACCAAAGAAAAAGTTTCTTTTAAGAAAAAAATGGAATAGAGTGCCTTAAATAACAGGCTACAGAAAATGCCTGCACTTTTAACCCTTTGGAGACTGTGGAAAAACACATGCTCCTGATTATTTTTTTGGTTAGTTCTCTAAGATACCAGTTTTCTGAGGGTTAAAGAACTTTTAAAGTTAAATATCACTAAAAAATTCAGTGTTTTTTTGAAAAGAAAAAATTAACCCAGTATGAGAATTACACATCAGTAGCAGTGTTAAGCAGTGGTAAATATCTTACAAATTTAGAGCTCTGTTTCAAGGTCTTCAGAAGCATATTTGCTTTATGTTTTATTGTAGTTATTATGTATGCAAACTAAGAAGTTAACCCACTCAGTAACCTATGCTAACCTATCCTAAACAGGATAGTATTTCTGGGTTTTCACCTTTGTTAATTCATTGAGTTTTTAACTGTATTCACATTAAAACTGTATAAATAAGAGGATAAAACAGTATATAACAATTATGTGCCAGTTAAAATATAGACTTTATATGAAGGAAAATGGAATAAAAATTGAGTTATCTATGTAAATAAGATGTATTATCTGTAAATGAAAGATATTGACCCTTTAAAAGTGATTTTTACTTGAAACTTGTCATAATCCATTTTTCTTAAAGTGGCCATAGTACATTTTCTCTTAGGTTATAAAGCTCTCCTGTGAATCATTTGTGTCTTCTTCAGCTGAACTCTCAGAGGAAAAGTGAAAAGAATTGTACTTTAAGTTCACTGTTGAAATTATATATTCTTAAGTAATTAAGCACGTGATTCTTAGGGCAACACAGGTTACAAGAATGGAAAATAGCATTCGGCCATCATGGAGCTGACTCATTCCCCTGCCACATGGCAGACCTTGGTCTCTACAGTGCTCTTTCTCAGCATTTTCATTTCAGTTACTGTGGGTTTTATTACTGAGTACATTTCTAAATTGCTTTTTCCCTTACATTGAAATATTCTTACTTAAGCATTTTATTTAACTTTTTAATAGCAAAGCTGTCATTAAATTATTTGCTTGGAATGAAATCCAACCATTGTCAGATAATGAAAGCTGCAATGATTGTGTAGTATGTTTGAGGATGTATGTCTATTTGTTTGCTCTGACTCTTTTACTTCACTTCTAACCCTTGAATGGCTGACTGTTCCAAAGAAAGAGTGTTCTCTTTCTAGATTATCATTTTTAAATTGATCTGTTTAGGTAAGAGCATGTTAGAGGCACTACCAGAAATAGTAATTCAGGAATCACTGCTGTTTGCTAAGAGTTATATATTAATTTCTTGGCTTCACCAGATTTAGAGAATTTGATTAAAGGGTAAAAAGTTTACAAATGATGCATCTATTCGCTATATTGGAATACTTTTTAAATTGATATGCTGCTAGTGATTGGAATCTTCTTTCTGAGGACAGGGTGGAGTAGTGAGGAGGACCTGCTATCACATCTGATTGGCAGGAGGCTTATCTCAATTTCACATAGACATTACATTTCAAATCTAAATGCAACATGTTTTAGCTTACTTATTAAATAATTCACCTTTTCTTATATATTAAATGCTAAGATATTTCTTGTTTTTATTTTCTACCACTTAAGACTATGCCTGTGTTTTAAAATCTTGTGTTGGCTTGCCTTGATGGAGTAGTGGTTGTGTAGAGTCCACATATATCTCAGGGGTGCTGGGTTCGGTCCCAGGCTGGGGCACATGAAACAACCAGGATGAACAATTAAATAAAATAAATACATGCTTCTTCCATCTCTCTCTTCCTGCCTATTTGTCTCTGCTTGCTTTCATTCCTGCCTGCACCTTTCCTGAAAAACCAAAACAAAAAAAAACTTGTGAAATTGGGAACTCTTTCTTCTAAAACAGCTTTCTCTTTTCAGTTGCACAGGGCATATTTTCCATTAATAATAAGTTGTGGATTTTCATAAGTCACTGATAATCCTGAGACTAAAATTTACTTTTCCTATTTACTTTTTATTCAGTTGATTTGGGGTTTCTTTTCCCATCCATTGTCATAATTTTGTTTATTCAGTTATAATATCCTCTGAAGATGTGAAAAGTTCTTTTGTCATTATTTGACATCAGGAATGATATTTCTGTGTTGCTTCAAATGCTGTTGTTAGCACATTGCTAGCCTAGTCTTTTAGGCAAGCTACAAATAGCTTAAAAAGGAACATGTAAAATGTGGAGTTTGTAATATTAATAGCAGGCTAACAGAATATAGTAATGTTTATCAAGTTGAATAAATTATCAAGCTATAGATAGTAAATACATGTAATCTAACAAACCCCGTTTATAGCCAGCCTTATGCTTTGTATTAATTTTCCCATAACTTCTGTGAGCTGTGGCACAGAACAATTGCTGTATCTGACATACATGTCTGTATAGTAAGATATGGTGACAGTTACAGAGAGGGCTATAACTGAAATTCATGTTACATAAAATGAAAAGGTTTGCTCAGTAAATTAACAATGCTAATAATGAAAGCCATGACTTAAAGAGACTTAGTTTATTCAAGAATAATAGCAAACCCAACCTTTTAAAGTGTGATGTCTTACTGAAACAACCCTTCAACAAAGAAGAAGAATGCTTATGTTGAGATTACCTTTCTCCCAAAGGTGAAAATAATAAAATTACACCATTAAGTATAATCTTCGATTGATTTGTGATAAATACTAAATGGGATTTCAAAAGACTGCATTGTGGATTGGAAGGTACAATAGAATTAAGACTTTTCTTCCCTCTGAGATTTGAATTGTCTAAGGAATCCCCCACTTCCCAAATTCCTCTTCATCTGTAAATTTTGGCTTGGCCTTTTGATTGTCGAAAGATCTTTCTCCTGCACTTTGATCTTATAACTTATATTTGGGAACTGCGGAGTGAGGCCAGTTAGATATATTGAATCCCTCTGAGATTATTTTCTTTGTGATTTCTTTGTCAAGTTGATTCAATTTAATTAATCAAAACAAGTTTTTGATTATCTTGCTTTTTCGGGGTTAGGCTTTGAAAACCAAGTTGTATTCTTCCTTATGTAGCACTGACAGTAATTACAGATCATAATTATATTGTTATATTGTGGCAATTATCTGGCTATTTTGATAATAGTCTTCTTAGTAGAAAGAATGCATCTTGATTTCAGAAACCTTCATGGTAGAATATACCATTATCCTCTTCTTTATTCTGATGACTTGATTGGAAAAGCACAGGAAGCCCATAGGTCACTCTCAGAATATGTGGTTCTCTTTGCAGTTCAGAGTACTCTAGGAAAATGAGAAGTAGAAAGCACTTCTCACATTGTTTTCTCTGAGACAATATGGACCATAAGAGCAGAAGTTGTAGCACAACTAAAAGATGTTCCACTGCTGCCATAACATATCTTCATTCTTCCTAAAAGTGAGGATTGCTTAGAACCTTTCTTCTTTCCTTCCCTCTTCCTCTGTCCTATGCACTATTTTGAATTTTGAGCAATTTAAATGTTAGAAAATTCTTTGAGGTGAAAAAGGAAAAAGATGCGTTTGCGTGTGATTGTGTTGTGGCCTGTAGTTCCCCTGTTGGGATACATGGACATTCTTTATTGAGTAAGACTGTAAACATGCAGCTGCCATTGATTATTACTGTATTTAATTGTAATTTTTAAGACAACAACACTAAAACCTGAACTGCATCCTTTTTTTTGATAAAATGAATTTTCCCTTATTAATCAAATTCATGCTGAAACTCAGATTTTAAACTATATTTTGATAATCCCATAAAGGTTATGCTAAGCATATGACACTAAATAATGGCAACTCCATATCTCCCTTTATACCAATTAGATGTTTAATGACTTAAAACTAAATTAGTTTTTTTTTTAAAGAACATAGAGCTTTCTGTATGTGCAAAGATTTTATTTTTTACTTTGTATGCACCCCTAAGTACAAGGTTCAGAATCTGTAATGACTGAAGCACATTTTGACTAATTTGTTGTTTTGTTTTGTTTTTAACTTGAGTCAGTGTTTTCTTTGGATATTTAATATAGTGGGTTAATTGTAGCTGTTGCTGTAATTCTTTAATAGTGGCTACTTGTGCCAGAATTACAATCTAAGAAGTCTTCAGATATCAGCCCTCTCCCTGACCTTTAGCTGTTGGAGGCAGAGACTAGTGTGTGGTCACCATGGTGCTCCAGCAACATGCACTGTACATCCTGTTAGAGAAAATGCAGAATGTGGCTCACATATTGCACACCTCGTTCGGTTCTCTTGGTTCAAAAATAAAGGATGTCTTAATTAAAAAAAGAAAAGTTGGAGATACTATTTAACACTTCTACCCACAAAACCTAATGCAACTGTTGTTGAGAAGTCTAGACCATTTAATAAAAGCATTATTTTGGAAACAAGGCTTATAGAGAACTTAAATAGAATTTTGTCTGTGGATTCCTTTGGATCTCGAGGCCAATGTTTTTTGTTGAAAAAGAGGTATAGGCAAACTGATCTGATTTCATATCTCAACTTCTATTTAGTATTTTTCTTCTCATGTCAGCCATTAAGGTAAAGTAAGTCCATATTTTGGACTTCTGAAATTATTTGTATTTCTGGAACTAAAGCAAATTTATTAGTATTTCTTGCCCGCATTTCATTAAAATTTTTAGCATCTACTATTTTCATCATTTAGTCTTTGGAAGGTGAGAAAGTATCTATTCTGTATTTCATTTATGATTAATGAAAGGCAACAGTCATCTTTTTCGCATGCTGTAGCTTTGTTTTCCTCATGACTGCAAGATGAAAGCTTTGCCCTAGACACTCCAGTGCTGGCATCTTGTTACTTTCTAGGTGGACCTTAAAGCAGTTACTATTTTTAGAACCAAAGCCGGCATTTGAAAGCAAATACTTAAAACAGTAGATCTAGTCTTTACATATTGGTACATATTTAATTCATAGTATTCAATGAGGGTCGGACCTTGGGAAACTCCTTCAGTGCCCCCTTGGTACAGTTTGCTGCTGCCCTTGCTCCTGTGTGGAATGTCAAATTCTGTCATGTCTGAGCCTGTATTGGGTGTACACTTCGAACCAGCTCAAATTGAAGTTGTCCATTTACTTGGAGCCAGTCAAGAGATAAGCGATCAGAAGCTGGCATTTGTGGGAAGGTTTTACCAAATGAAAATGACCAATCTTAGACCTGGCAGTTCACACACCTTGTGAGCAACTCTGCAGTATGGTGAAGTACTGTAGAGAAAAGCTGTGTGCTTCATAGTGTCTTGTCCTTCCATGTGCTCAGTGAAGGAACATAGCACCTAGCAGACCTTGCTGTTCTGCATCTGTTTGTGCCCCTCTGCCCCACACGTGAGGAGCATGCATACAACACACTTCACAGCAAGGGGGTGAGCTCCCATTACAATTCCTTACTGAGCAACAGTCCCTCAGAATGCAGAGCACTGCTGGATGCTGCAACTTGCTTCCCCTTGCCTTAGTGCTCTTCCTTTGAAACACCTGCTGAGGGAGTCTAACCGATGGTGAAAGATACCTGCTCAATTGAGATTTTAGTAAGGTTCTGGGGGAAGATAGGACAGTGCTTGTGAATAGTAGTCCACAGGTGCTTTAATGGTGCCAGTGTTAGTGAAGAGATTAAATGCGGATCTACGTTCTAGGTGCAGAGAAGCAGTGGTGCCTTGAAATGTGAGCCCAAAGTTCACAATGGGTCTGAGTCAGGCCTGGTGTGTATAGAGTAGCACTGCTCAAATCATTCTTGGCTCCCTACCACTTTATAAAAATAAAACAGGTGGGTGGGACAAGGAGGGAAACTGTCTTTTTAAACTCTTCTCTTTGGGTTTGGTTTTGATACTTCCTAAGGCTGTGAGAAGCACCTGCTGACCCTGCAATGTGGTTCATTATCCAAAACATCCACATATGTCTAGAATAGTGGATAATAAATAATATGGAATGTATTTTACTTCAAATCTATGGGAAGAAAGTTTTGGGCCTGGTGATTTAGCTTTTGCCTTGATGCTGGGCACTGCAGCCCTATGTGCTACTAATAGCTAGAACAGCATTAACATCAGTGACTTTTTTTTTTTTTTAAGGTGCAAGCAGGAATGAAGATGAATAGGCAGGCAGGCAGGAAGAGAGAGGAAGAGGAAGCATCTTTATTTTTATTTTGTTGCTCACAGTGTTTGTCTCCCCTTGCCCCACCCCTCCACCTTCAAACCCAGGGGGATGTGAGCTGTGCTCCTTCCAAGGCAATTGACCTGACTGCTGCTCCACCAGGGCATGCCAGTGACTGTTTCTTTCACTGACATTTTAAGTTAGTGTAGAGAGCCTTCCAAATGCAAAGTGCTGTTTACAAGTCTGTAATATTTGAGGAAAATATTTTTTTTAAATTAAAGCTAGAATAAGAAAGTGACCGCAGCTCCCTTGATTGAGGGTTTGCTTTCAGTCTTCCCATTAGTGTCCCTGCTGTAGAAGTGACATTTAAAGACCACTCACGCATCAGGGATATTGAGACAAAGCTAATATTTAAACTACTCCCAAAACTTACTGCTGCTCTTGAATTCTGAGTAGGAAATCTCACACAAGTGGGACAGACAGTAAATCACCTTCAAGTCACAGGCCAGGGGTGTCAAATGGAACCCTTCCTTGGGTCACTGCTTGAGAGCTGGCAAGGAATGGGGTCTCTGGCTGGGGTGGGACATTTGTATTTTGATTTCAAAGCATGATTTCTGTACAGCTCGTTACGATGTTCTGTGCTTACAGTTGCCTGGTAGCAGCAACAGTAGAGCTCTATAATGCAAATGGCTTTGTAAGCAGGTTAAACTATAGAGAGGCTACTATAGACAACTGCGGATTTATTTAGGTTCATAAATATACACATGCATACATATTCACACACTGGTATCCTGATAAAAGACTTTGAAAGTTTGTATTTCAACCACCACTGTGTTCACATGAAACTATAGCTTTTGTGTGTTTTTTTTTTTTCTTAAGTGAGTATGTGATGTAGGATAAACGAAGTTTTCTTTAAGGCAAATGCTAAAGTCTGGATAGAAACATGGCTTTAAAACAAAGAACTTTGCAAATGCAAAATTTTTACTTTCGGCTGCTATCTTAAAATGTGCATTTGAATTAGAATTCATTCAGAGAAAAACAGATCAAAACAGCATAATAAGAAATCTAGCCAAGATGTTCTAAGTAACAGACTTATTAAGCACTGTTATGTACTAGTTTCATCATGGAGTATCAGAAATAGCAAGCTTTAGTCCAAGGATTACTATGAGTGATCTCTGAAAGATATAGAGGACTATGTGCACACACCCTGTGTCTATGCTCACGAGATGCAGATGTCAGCTTGAGCTATGTGACTTCTATGGGTTCTGGCAGCATAGTCATTTCACAAGTTAATGAACAAGTCAGAGATTGGAGGGCTGGTGTACATGTGCTTCAGCAGCAACAGTGCAGTAGTGAGGCCTCCACCCAATCCGCAGCCTAGTGGGGTGAGGCCTAAGGAAGCCCAGGCAGAATTAGAGACCACTGTCCCAGAGATGGGTGTTGGGCTGTGTGAACTGTGCTGGTGTCCATCATCAGGTCCAGAAGGTAGTGTTTCTTTTCTTGGCAGGCGGTGCCTGGCTTTTTCAAGGGCTCACTTGAGAGTGATGTGCAAAAGTCTGAGCGCTGCTCCATGCTGTATAACCAGTGCCATTTCAGCCGAACCAGCAGTCTCCAGACTTCTGAAGTCTTCAGAGTTTGCATGGTCCACAGTCAGACCTGGGGCCACAATTTCAAAGGGCAACTCTCCACAGTAGAAATTGATGTCATGCAGTTTTTTAAATAGACAACTGAGCCATGGCCTAGAGTTGATAACAGTTCCCAGATCCAGACCTGTGACTCAATCTTTGCTTTCAGGAGACCCCACACCAAGACAGCTATCAGATGACATTTGGGAATTATATCTCGGGATGGGGGAGAGGCTCTTTATAAATGGGCTTACTGAACCTGGTCCTCAAGTAAGAAACTCCAGCTTGAATCTCCTTGTTCTATGTAAAACTTTCTCCATGAAGAAAGTTTACATTAATTTTCACTCAGGGATAGCAAATTTGGAGAATATTCTTTTATATTTCTTGAATTCGAGATTATAGAATTTATTCCAGAGCATTGTGTTGTTTCTAAAGTCCATTAAGACATAGAAATGCAAAAGCAAATCACATTCCTGGCAACCTGCTAAATGCACTTTTTCTGGTCCTTTGATAAGATTGTGTGAGGTTTTGTACATATATAATCATGTCATCTGTAGACCCACATACTTATTTTGAGCTTAGAGATAATATTCTAATCTCTCAATGCAGAAAATTTATTAGAATCCTTTTGCTACTCTATACAGACTGAAAACTTCCATGGCCGAGGACCTTAACCTCTGAGGTTTGTCAACTTAACCTCTGTCTCTTTGTCAACTACTTTTCATTATTACAAGTCATGTTCATGATGCTGAGTCTCTTGGTTTCTTTGCATCTAGGAACTTAAAGACAATTACATACTCCTCAGAGCCACAGCACAGGTGAGGTGGTTATCCATGGTTCCTCCCAGGGTGAGGACAGGACAACCCCTGAGTGTTGTGTGTAGACCTCAGAATTAAGAAAAGAATCCTAGGATCTGATCTGACCAGAGTTGTTTATGATAATTTTCAAAAACTAGGCGTGAATAAAAGCTGAATGTAAAGTTAGGGAACTCTGAGAAGTGTTTCTTTGAGATGGATTTAAAAACTTAGTTTTTCCACATTCTGTTTTTGAAAAATTAAGGAAACAACTGGAAGACATAGGTATGTCATTATTTTAATGATTTTGAGCTATGGTTTTACCACAGCATTAAAAACAAGCAGAAAACGCTGATTTCATAATTAACAAACAGCAGTTATACCAACATCTTTCTTTAAAATATTGCAATTATAGACCTAAGGTCTAAGAATTACATCACCGTTGCTCAGTTATAAGTGGCTGATAAACGACAGTTGGAAATCTTTTTCTGTATATAACTGGGACTTACGTTGAAAAGTAAGCAAGCACAAATGGCCATTAAAAAGGGCTATCTAATGACTTCTGATTAGTATAGCTCACATGAACAACTATTAAAAAGCCCAAATACAGTTGTACTTTTTAGTAGACTGCTTTATAATAATTAAACTAACTGCCGTTAATAGCATTGTATTTTCAAATAGCTTTAAGCTAGATAGCATACAATTAGAAAATGTGATTTTTGAAAGTCATGAAATGAGACAGGAATACATCAACAAGCACATTAAAATGAACCAGTATCATTAACAGTAAATTAAGCCTCAATTCTGTAGAAAGGAAGCAATGGTGTGGCAACACATTTTAGTACTTCTCCGTATAGAACATTGTCTGATGGCACTCAAGCTCAACAGTTCTCCCAAGAGGTCAAACTTGGAGGGTTGGGAGTGTTGCTTTGATAGTAATGGGCCTTCGTTCTTAATGCTGAATCATGAGGAAACCTCTGCAATCTGCAATGGAGCAGACAGCGGGCCAGTGAGAGAAAACACAGGACATAGGAAGTTTTCATGGCCCTTATACAGTATAATCAAAGAAGGACTTCTTTCCCTTGTGTTATAATATTGATATTTGCATTAAAGAGGCATTTCAGTTTAAGGATATTGATAATCATCAATACCCTTGATGAGTATGATTCAATCAAAACACACCACAGAGAAAATAAAAAACAATGGAATTTATTAGAACTAAAATTCTCTGATGACAGAATAAACTGGAACTATGGATCAGATGGGCAAAATTTCACTGACTGCCTTTATGCATACTAGAAAGAATGTTCACATGATTCAACAGTATTTTAGTGAAAATGTCACTGGGCTTTTCTTTTTCTATTTTTAATATTAGACTATTTGAAGATAAATGTGAGGTCATGATTAGACACTAAAATCTGAGCTGTAAGTAGTGCTGTGTTAGTCAAGTGTGGCATAATGTGCGCTGAAAACCACCCCTAATGGCAAACTCTACCTTCTTTTTGGGTCAAGATCACGGTAAGATACTGATAGGAACGGACATGATTCTTTACTTGACTGACTGGTAGCCAATTCTCTTCTAATGATAACCCATAATATTTTTTCTAAGAATGGGGTCTTCTTTTAAGTGGATTCATTTTTCCTTCCTACAAACTCGACTGTGAGTTCATTGGTGCCACAGCTTCAACTTGCAAAGAAAAAGGCACAGACAGACTTGGGACATAGATATTCATAAATACCTCTGCACTGAAAAAACTTCTCTGCTGTAGGCGAATTTTAACAAAAATTCACACTTTTCACTGGGGTCTGATATCCTCATTGTTCTACAACATGAAATAATAACTTCATAAAGTAAGTTTAAAAAAAACCATTTTTCTGACTATAATTAACACTGGTTTAACTAAGCACTACTAAAGAGATTAAAGTAAAAAACATCTAATGGCAACCAAAAAGCAGATTTAAAAAAAATTTTTTTAAAGTGTTCTCACAGCAAAAAGTGCAACTCAATTGTTATACATACATACGCTGGTCATAAACTGGTTTACTTGTTCAGACTTCTTTCCCTTGTGTTATAATATTGATATTTGATAGGAAAATAAACTACATAGACTTTATTTGTATTCTTCCATTTGCAAATTTTCCTTACAAAAAAGGACAAAAGCACATAGGCATTCACAAATTCTATGCCATTTCTGTTAAAACTGGTATCTATACATTATATTACAGTATTAACAATTTGTTCTACCCATTGGGTAGGATATGTGCATAATATATTCAAATTATATACAGCACCTTACAAATAAGAACATAGGACAGACAACTGAAGAAGCACCATTGTAAGTGAGGCACAACAAAGGGACACAGCACGCAGCAGAGGTTCATTCCTAGAAGATCTGCTGAAGTCAGAGCATGAGATACCTTGGTTGCTTAAAAATTAGTGACATGCAGAGTTCTTTGAAATGATCTGGAGCTATATAAGATGCATGTGTGAGCACAAATAATCTCTGCAGAGTTCTAACCCCCTACCACATCATGCACAGACAAGCACACTCTGAGGAAGGAAAGGAAGACGGTACATTCCTCACCCTAAATGACCTGGAAAGACAAGCAGCAGCCGCAAGTGACTTATCTCACCCTGGTATAAATGAGAACTATGCAAAAGATTCATCACTTTGAGTATTAAAGCTGAAATCTTGATTCCTAAACAATACAGGCTATCACAAGGCAAGAAAGTGTTTTCCCTCACCTGTTCCGACTGGTCTCTGGCCTTGTTGGAACCCATGAGTAGTCACACAGCAGCTGAGACTCCTCTGTGATGTGGAGTGAAAGCAGGGTTTCTTCATCTGTAAATTTGGTGTGCTCTGTTCAGTAACAGTGCTCCTCACACTGAGACTTAGCTACTTGTCAACCAAGCCATTATTCTATTATACTCTTGGAGGCTGTGGTAATCTAGGTGAGCTTAAGCAGAATGAAAGCTTGCATCCCTGTTCTTCAGCAAAAGCTGAGATATTGGTGGAGCAAGTTTGGAGCAGTAGGCCATCATACAAAGATGTGGTACTAAGCACTGATGCATTTCTGATTTTAATCATGAGGACAAAATTTAAAAGTTAAAAACCAGGTATCATTACCAGTTATTTTTCTTCATACGCTGCTAAACTTTGGAAACGTTAAATGAATGGTATGCCAATGACATAGCACTGGCATTCTAAGTAGCAAACCTCAAGAAGCAGCATCAGCACAGCCAAACTAGATGTACAGCCCCACCATACTCTCTACTAGGCTGAGCGAGTGGTGGAGGAAACTTCTGTTGAGGTGCAGGACTATGCAGGTGTAGCTGTAGGACACTACACCAGGACTCTTCATTTAAGGAGCTTCAGAAGAAGAGCCATTGGTTGGAAGATATAGAATCATTCCTATGCAACTACTGGTCTGAGAGGAAGGCAGGGATTTAAATGAATTCTTCTAGGTCAGAGCAGTTTTCTAAAAGTGTTAGCCTTTGAGTCCTTTTCATTCTTAATGATTAAGCAGATCATATGGAGATATGTAAGAGTTCATAATGCACTTCTCTATGCCCCATGTTCCTATGCTTGTGTTAGAAGTCCTCCTAAGTGTTACTATTGGCCCTTATTTTCTCTCCCATGAGTTTGAGCTACATGAGTTTGAGCTACAATTAGGGGATATACACATAGTTTTCATTAAACATCAGTGTATATTTAAAATATTCTCCTCTGCTAATTTGAAATGTCTTGTGGATTGTGTGTTGTGTGTGTATGTGGTGGGGATGGGTAAAGGGTATGTTTGTCAAACTTTAATATTAAATTTTGGTCAGGGACAGGAACAGAGCAGGGTTTTAAATATACAATTTGTTTGCAAAATTTCCTTCGCACTAAGGACTGTTTCAGTGTCTGAAGAAAACTAGATTTTTCTGGAAAAGCAGCTATATACCTTCTTTCTAAAAGTAAGATTCTACATGTCAAGACATGTTTGCTACTCCTGGAAGTCCCTGGGACAATGGATCAAAGTGGCAATAGTATGGCCAAGAGTATCAGTACTCACCACTCAATTGTTCTTTCAGCAAAGCAATCCTTTAACACTCCACTGAAATAATAAACCTATCATTGATTGTCTAAATCTGTCTCTAAACAAAACCCTCGTGCTCATAAGTACACAGAATCTTTGAATGCTTACCATACTATATCCTATTTCAACATCAAGCAAGCAAGGAGGCTGCATAGACAGGTCAGTCACAAACTTCAAAAGAACTCAATCTAAAACACCTTTTCCCTATGTCAAAGGGAAATTGACTATTAATTCATTTATGACCTTGGTTTTTAAATTAAACCACGAAACCCAGGCTCAAAGACATTTAAGTCATGGTTTGATATGTATGTATCTTTCATTTTAAAGGGCAATTCTCTAGGAT
The DNA here is from genome assembly GCA_004363575.1 of Solenodon paradoxus. Classification (NCBI taxonomy): domain Eukaryota; kingdom Metazoa; phylum Chordata; class Mammalia; order Eulipotyphla; family Solenodontidae; genus Solenodon; species Solenodon paradoxus. The sequence goes on along the minus strand of RJWH01002103.1, from coordinate 235,516 downwards.
AGCTGAATGGAGAAACTTTGGGGATGAATAAAGTCATTTGAATTAAACAGCTGTTTTGCCAATATTGTGAACATCTATAAAATGTTATATACTAGCAAAGTGACTAAGGCATCTACAAGCTTCTGGTTTTAGCTCACTCTTGTGGCAGTTAGAAAAGTAAGGATTGTAAAACCTTTTTGAGCTAGAGCTGTAGGAGGGGCTCACTCATTTTATCAGAATCACACGGAAGGCGTGGAATATCATTTGCTAATCTTGCTTTGCGTCTGAGGGGACATCTGACTAACAGCCTACCCTGAGCACCCACTAGTGGATTCTGACAGGGACTGTCTCCTAATCTTCAGCTAACAAAGCAAGTTGGGTGCCATGCCATGAGGTTCCCAGCTCCCTCACGTACAGGTTTACAATGTAGGTGGTGAATTGGCCTGTCAGTAAGCCTCTGAGGTGGTGGGACAGGCAATCTCTGGTCCTAATTAGGGATCCAAGGATCCGTCCAGTCTTGGAATTCCCACTTGCAGCCCTCAGCACTTCCAAATAGGATTGGAAAATTAGTGACAATTGTTCACCATTTTCTTACTTCTTTTAAGAATTTGACTCATTCTGTAGATGTTACTTTAGAGATGGATGAATCTATTGGAGATTCCAATCTGCAAAACAAGACCTAAAAAAAAGTAACCTATTAACCAAGAGAAAGAGCAAAAAGAAGCAGAGGGCACTGGGCAGCCCCTGCAGTGAGAATAGCCTCCCCAGCTCTTGGCCAAGAGCAGTCATCTTCCTAAGAAACTGCCTCAGACCCATAGACATATCAATATGTACGTGCTGATTCAGCATCAAAGCTGCAGAGTTCAGATCACTGCCCGAATTCAGTCCACTTTGTCATGTGCACAGACCCAGTGTGTGGGAATCCACACAGAATAGGCTGCTGATACCAAAAGCCCTGTAGGGTGCCTTACTGAGTGAACATATTGTTGCCGCTGTTACAGGAGTCAGATGCTTATGTCCAAAGACAAAGTTGTTTATTTTATGTAAGAATAGTATTTGTAAATATCAGGAATACTAAAAATAAAATGAAATATTTAAAGTGAGTTTTCTAGATGCATTGGAACTGCATGTTGTGCTTTTTGTCCTGTGCTCTTAAAGTCACTACCCTGTCCTGTGCTGTTTTAACTGTCTGTCCTGTCCTAACCACCACTGCGAAGGCTGTGTGAACTCTGGAAGGGTGAGGTGGGTACTGTCAAAGTGCAATGGCTTATCATCATGTCTGGCAACAAGGGCTTCTTTAGTCAGCTCAGGGGCTTCCTGAACAGGAAGCTCAGACCAGGGCCAGCGGCCTGTGCAGGGAGTCACTGTGAGGGCCTCACACAGTGAGCAGTGTCCAGGACTGAACCAAGCTCTCTCAGGAAGGAGAGAGATGAAGGGGTACACTGAGAAGTAACATTTCAATAGTATTAAAATAACCACCTTGCATTTGATCAATTTGTTGCATAAAATAATGTATGTATCTCTATATTTCATGCTACAAAGAAAAAAAAATCAATCACTGAAGACACTGAACTTCTGGAGGACAAGGGCAGCTGTATGACACTGGATGCCTTAATGCACCTGTTGGGTTCATTTCTTAAAAAAATTTGCAGCCAAGACTAGCAGAATCACTTCACGAATCAGAGATACTGGAATTTAGTATTTCCTATCTTCCATCCAAAAGTCTCCAAACAGTTCATTAATGTATTGCTATTTAATGCAAATTCTTGCAACAAAAGTGACTTTTGATTTATGTAAGTTAGCACATTTTAGGCTACATCTCCAAATATCTCTTCTTGCATGATTCTGGGAAACACTCTAGGATGTTCCCTGGGTCTAATAATAATCCACAGGTGAAAGACAACATACACAACTTCACATGAAACAGTTCCTTCACATACATTTTAAACATTTAGATAGTGCAACTTTTAAAAATGCATCATCACAACACAAATTAATTCCTTGCATTCATCTAACTCCTCCACTTTATACCTTGGCACACAAAACAAGTCTTTTGAATCATATTTTTTAAATAAAAGTTCCACATCTTAGAAGAAAAAGCAAACTGGCCAATTCTTCCTTGTGATAACATGTAATAATGCTTCATTCTTTATTCAATTAATTATAAAGCAGGTCATTCTGACCTTTTTCTCTGCAAAGTCTCTTTTCATAAATAAATCAAATAACTGTGGGTTTTATTTCATGATTATCCTTAAAGCATCCCTTTTTCTATGTTCCCTTGCATACCCGTTCCAAAATCATTCCCATGTCTGGCCCCAAATAAACATTTTGTGGTCAGATCAGATCTAAGTTTACATTTTAGTCTAGTTTTCATGCAATTCCCCTGAAAGGAATTGGAAACAAAGACCACATTTGCACATTTGGTTTTACTTAGTTGTAGCAAGTAAAACTAAAGAACACTGCCCCTGGTAAGGAGGGAGAGGACATCAAGGCATTCTTCCCTCCTCCTCCTTTCTCTCAGCTCCAGTGCATGTTGGGGGCGGGTGGGGGAGGTGTCAGACGAGGTTTCCAGGCTTCCTGTCTTTGCCCTGGATGGGCACCACTGTGCTCCCAGAGCTGTCTTGCTGAAATGGCAGTCTGCTCCCACTGTGGGCATTGCTGTGCTGGTGATGGAAGAAAGAGGAGCCTGGATAGTGGCCCATCACCTCACTATAGGCTGGGGGTGGCCCCTCCATCCTCCCGTTGCTACTGCAGGTGCTGGCACTGATGCCCGTATTGCTGCTGGGTGGGCATGGGCCCCCATTGTACACAGAAATGTCTATCAAATCACTGTCAAATATGGTTCGGTTGGGTGGGGCCCTCACAGATTCTCGGTTGAGTTCCATCTGCTGCTCAGGGTTCCGAAGTTGCAGGGTGCAGGGCCCCTGGTAAGGAGGTGGCTCCTCTCCATCAGACAGGGAGATGGTGGGAGGAAGGTCGATCTCGTGCTGTAAGTAGGGGTAGGTTGGCTGGAAGCGACTGAACCGGTCCCTCTGGATGAAGGGTGGGGCAGTAAGCCTGTCCCTAGACCGGGGGGCATACATGATCTGCAAGGAAAAGAGGAAAGGCTCGAAGACATCGTTTGCACAGTTATGACAACACATGTGATAGTATCAAGGAAACTTATGCTAGGTCTGTGTTCTCCCATGCCTGAAAACTTTTCTGTGACATAACAGGTAAAAACTTCCAGGAAAAAACTGGTAGTTTTCTTATTCCTTATGACTTATACTACACACCTCACCAAACTGTCCTTTACCCAGGATAATTTAACAATTAAGAATACAGTTAACTGAAAATTTGGGTTTAATAGGAGTTATTGTGAATGTTTGTTTGGAGTTATTGTGTATGCCTTCCTGGGGTTCAAGGTATGGCAAGAGTGATTTCCAGAGTGCAGTCATAAGTAACAAATTTATCTCCCACCAAAATGTAACTTCTTATGTAACCCTCTCATCTATTCCATCATCTAAGTTTCTTCTAGAGAAAAGATAGTGCGTATGTGTATGAGTTTGAGTATGTGTGTGCCGATAGATATCCATTGACTTCTCTCATACCATATTTTTAATGTAAAGGCAATTATGTTATTTTAAATTCATACTATTAAACTTGAAGACATGAGGATGCATCATGCCATCATCTTTATAATCAGTTCCCACAATTGCTAAGCCTTCTAATTAGCATAGCAGTTTACAGGATCATGCAAAGATCTCTCTAATTCTCAATCTGTTTTCTGTAAGGACCTTTACACTAGCATAAATAATCCCCCAGAGTGTCCAGGGAAAAATACCACCCCTCCCCTCATCTTTTAAACCAAAGTTTAAAATGTTTTGTTTTAGTTTAAAATGCTTTACTATGCCTTAATTTAAGTCATTTGTTACTCTATGCTTAGTCTAATCTATCTAAATATATTTACCGTTTCCATAAATTTTGTTGTAATGGTTTATTTCCCTTCTCTCCTCCCAAACACACATGGGGTTCAGCAGTTACCTCCTGCCACCCACACCCTACCCATGTCTAATCCCTTACCTCTGAAACACCTGGTCTAGGCCCGGAGCTGTCTGAAGGCCACAGGCGCCCTTCCTGGCAGGGGTAAGGGACAAGAAACATCAGAAAGATATCATTAGTTTTATACAGCAGCACCCCCAAATCATGGGATCACACTCCTCTTTGACAGCAGCAGACTGTTCAAAATACAGAAGAACAAAGAACAGGTTCTATCTTAAACCTAACAACTAAATAGAGAACTATGGTAAAAGGACGTGTTAGAAGTTTTGGTCCCACCATAATAGACTTGAAATAGACTGGATTGAAAATAGAATTGAAGTCAAACGCCTTTCAGTTTGTACTATTCGAAGTGCATATCAATAACTAGTCACTACCCAGATAAGGATAGGGTCTAGGTTAATTAAGCTCATATGCAGAGGTAGACCCCTTGAAAATGGGCATCACTACAGGCAGCCAAGTGCCAGCAAAGGCCCTTCTGAATTGTAACGATTGTATGATACACTGGAGATGTTACAACTATGAGATCCACAAGGTGCCTTGGTAGAACAAGTTAAGGTAAACAGCCCAGAAAGTTGCCATTCCAGTTCTGTTCCCAGTTCTGCTATGTAGAGAATCCAGAACTGAAAGAGTTCTAGAAAGGCTAGGTTCCAGCTGTCCCCATGGTTAGGGACTAGCCTCACACTGGTGCTCATGCACGCTGTTCTGCTCATTCCTCTCTGGGCTATCCCATGCTGTCCATCACTAGACTGCCCTCATTAGCACTGAACTGATGTTGGTGGTGGAATCTGCTGATTCTTGTTTTGGTGAGGTAGGATCCTGTGACTATGATCTGACTCTGTGACCAGCATCCCCCAAGGGCCCCATCCCATTCTGAGAGACTATGGATAGCTAAGTACAAAGATGTGAGCCCTCTTGTCTAGACTTCTCAGTTTCTTCATCTCCAAATGCCAGTGCTTGACATCAGGGAGAAAGAGACTTGGCAAACAGATGGCTATGAAACCAATTTACATCTTAACAATGAAGACTTTAATGTTCTTGGCTAATCTTATATTGTTATATTGTATATACTTAGGCATAAGCTGTGAAATAAAATAATACTTAAAACACTTAACAGAATTTTGAGCAATAGGAACAAAGTTTTGTTAATATTTTTGTAGAGGCGTAAATGTAGTTCTTTCTCTTATAGCTGTTTCCTTGTAATAATACCAACCAAGAGGAAAGGAAATATCTACCTTCCCACCCACTGTTCATTCACCACTTTTGCATACATCTACAGAATACTTCCTGGGCAGGGGATCTTCATCCTTTTTCACTGCAACACGTGAGATGATGCACACCCAATGTGTACTGTGCCACACCTTGTCAGGGGTGGAGGATGGGAGTAGAGCAAGGGCTCTGCAAAATCCCCAGGCCTAACAGCCCATTGTACCCTTTGTTCTACTCTAGAACATGTTTTTGAAGCAAATGAGTTAGCATGACATTACTCTAGGGATTGCTTTATCACATCTAGTTTATCTTTTAAGGCATATTATTCTCAAATCTCTCAAGTTACATTGATTAGTGCCAGTTACTTGAGAAGCACATTAAAACTGAGCAGGACACAAGGACTGTCAAAACTGCTCCAGAAAGCTTACCAGCAGGGAATTGAATCTGAGGGAGAAAGGGGTGGTGGTGAGCTCTCTATGTACAAGACCTTGCATGCATGTTCCCTATTCTCTAGTATCTTCCTGGAACAAGGGTGCTGTAACAAGAAAGGTAGACTTATTATCTGAAGACAACTGAATATTACCAGATGGATAACACAGCTAATGGCATAGATTTAGAGCTGTTAAGGCAAGTTGGCTCTAAGATGAGAAAGTCTTACTCCAGAATCTCAAACCAGTCACTCATTAATCTGTAGTCTCAGGTAGTCTACACTTAATTTTCCAAGGGATATGGGGAAAATAGATGATACGTAAAATGTAAAACCTTTCAGAGGTGATGACTAGCTATAGGAACTTTGTTAGCAACCAGAACTTTAGGCTTATTTCCCCTTATAATTGATGTAATTTCTAACCTTTGTTCACTCTGAAGGACAGACAGAAACAATGAAGCTGATGACTGCAGGAAGACATGAAAGAAGTTGAGAAATAGTCATAAGACTGTGCTGATGTGCTGTTGAGAGAAAATTTAACTTGTGGTCACCGCCTAGACAAAAAATGAACTTCAAGAATACAGAAGATAGGGCTGTGCTACCTCATAAAAATAACTGACTCCTTCCCCTTAGGAGGTGTAGAGTCTTTAAGGTATGAGCCACTATGGCCACCTTTGCTTGGCAAAGCAATAAACTTTCTTTTCTTTATCCACCCAAACTCTGTCTCTCAGTCCTGATTTGATGCAGAAGCGCAAAGATGGTTTTCAGTAACACAAGCCACATTTTCCTTATTTGTAAAAAGAAGTTATTGTGAGAGTCAAGTAAATAATGCTGTAAATTCCTTAGCACAGTGTGTATAAGTATTCTTAACCTAATGGTCACCACTGTGACACACAACTAAAGAAAATTTTCAGTTATCTCTTTTAAAATAATGATTTCATTAAAACTACCTTATTTTAAACATGTTTATTTACAAGATTATCTATTACAATGGTGGCATTTGAATGGAAAGGTTGGAGGCTCTCATGAGAAACTGAAGTTACATTGGTCTTGTATTTCTTTAGGACTTCTCATAAGGTTGGGAGGTACTTCTTAAAGCTAGCATTATGTTCTTCTCCACATCAAGTTCCACATGACTTCCCACTACTTGATTTTATAAAAAAAAAAAAAAATCAAGGCCAACAGTTGTGCTTAAGTAGTCATTTCCACAAAGGAGAGAAACATGAGGACAAACAGCAGGAGCAGCTATCTATGCCAGGCACTGCTACTTCTGATGTCACGAGCAGACAGGTTAAAAAAAACCCAATCTTATAGTACTGAATTTTGTGATAAGCTTTTATTTTATTTTAGATCATCTTTGTTGTAGATAAAATAAAGCTCTTATTGTGAATGAATACATTGTTATTTTTCATTTTATCATTAAGAACAATTTTAAGACCTCATTTTAGATGGGAGGAAACTGAAGCCCAAAGAGAGTATATTGTATGATGCATGAGGTATGGCTTGTGGTAAAGTATTGGTAAAACCAGTACTGGGTATTTTGACTTTGTATGTTGGGTTCTTCCTAGTGAATGAATGTACTGTATGACCTCAAAAATTGGAAAACTACTCTCCCTGTCCTAGTAGTAAGATTTTCAAACAGGTAAAATTGACCTTTTGATATTAAGCAACACTGTTGTATTCTGATAAAATTAATTTTCTTTCTATTCTTCTCTTTTCTCACACAATCTCTCTACCATTCAAACACTTTAGTAGTACTGTTTTTTTCACCCTAGATGGCAGTAACAGCTTAGATGTAAAGGAAATACCTCTACATGTCAATGATTCTTCTCTCCAGGATTTCTCCCTTAATTTCTCCTTGGGAAACTATAATTAGATTTCTTAAAACTCACCATATCCCCTTTCATCTCTATAGTCAATTTAGAGCCCATCCCTTAAAAAAAAGACAATTCATGCAGGAAGGTCTGTTGGAAAGAGGGGAAAAGGAATCCTTTATATTTCCAGAACAACACAGTGGATCAGGGATATCTTGGACCCTGAAAGGCAAGCATAAAAAGAACTACATGGGTGCCTATCCTGGGTTTGGTGCTGGGGAAGAGTGAGCAATTAGACTTCAGAGAAATAAGTCTGGGAATTAGAAAGCTCAGGATAACAGGTAAATAAGGAACCACATACTCTGAAGCCTAGTGACTTCCTTTCATGTGTGGGAAGAAGCCAAGGCATGGCATAAGTGCTTTTCCCAGGGTCACAGAGCTGATATGAGGCTGATAGAGAGTAAGAACTTGGCTCTTTCCCTGGGCATCTCCCATTCACGAGAGTCACTCAAATTTTCCCCCAGAACAAGCTACACCAACTTTCAAGGACTAAGTGAAAATAAAACCCCCAAATTTCACCATTAGATTATTAATGCTAATGCCTTAAAAATTTAAAGGTTACTCAGATTTATTTAAAAATTTTTTTTATCAATTTTACTTCAAAGTCTGATTTTAGCATAGTTTTTTCACATTTCAGACCATATCCAATGAGTTCCCTTTGGAGTCTACAATTACTCAGAACATTATTAAAAGTGTCAACAGCATCAGTTAATGTGAGCAGAGGATGATTTTAATTGAAAAAGTAACCCATGGATACATTCTTACCATAAAAGTTACAACAATTCTAACCAGGCTTCCTGTGCCTGCCACCTCCTGCCATCCCTGCTCCTCCCCAGAGGAAGCCTTATTAAGTTTGCCATGAGTCCTTCTTAGCCTTTCTCAACAGCATCAGTTTGTAATTTGGACGTCTGTATTACTAATTAAGTCACACTTGGCTTTGCACCAAAACTGTGTCATTTAACTTGATCATCCACATCAGTAATAAGATTTAACGTTAGGTGGATTTTGCCTGGTACCAAAACTTAAACCCACACTCAGAAAATAAATAGGAAAAGGAAGACTTGCTATCATTGACGGAGAAGAAAAGTTTTCCTTGAAAAATTTTCCCCAAATGATCTGCAAATTCTGCAGGAAACTGTTCTGAGGACAGTCTGAACTATTCACTTTGCTTTAAAGATGAACCTTATCAAACAAAAGGGTGTATCTACCTTTGTTGAGTTATGGACCAGCCCTTATTCAGTTTTTGCTCAGCAACTTGGCTTCTTGTTTCTCTTACTTGAAGGGAGATATTCGTATTTGAAATTGCTGAAATTATCTATCTTCTAAGAATTCAGTTAGCCACACCAAAGACAAAACCTTTTAAATGATTCATCTGGTTGCCGGATGATGTGAATGTCCTCGTTCAATCACAGACAGAAACAGCATGGTTACCAGTAGGAAACTGGCTTAGAGCTCGGTGCTGACTTCTCCTTTGAAGTCCCCTTGATACTTGATCATGCAGTTTCAGTGCCTCATGAAATAACATAGAACAAGTTATTCAATGAAGTTGACAACAAACGCCCCTAATCTGAACATGCAGCAATAATCTGCCTTAATCCAAGGCAACTCTCTGCCATCTTTCATTTCAGTCCATGCTAAATGAAGCCGGGCTCTCTTCTCTCTGCAGTCTGGAGTGTCAGAAATACGACAGTATAACTGCATGAGCAAGTCTTTTAGTTCCTTTGCAAAAGCACCTTACTAAAACTAGTTGATTTTTACTGTTTTATTGCTTCTTTACACGCAAGCTGAAGTATACAGACATGAAAAAGGCAGGTGTGGTCTGCTCTTCAGTCAGAGTGGAACTGTGTGAGCAATGACCCTCCCATCACTGAGCCTTTCACTGAACCCAGGACACAGCTTCGCAAACACTGCCAGCTCTGAACCAAGAGCAATGGGTTTCTGAGCTGCTTTTCAGAGCAATCTGCTTCTCTGCTTCTCTGGGACATCTGCCCTGAACTGTGTGTCCACAGGCTATGTCTTCTCCCAAGGTCCACAACAACTTCTGCCCTCTTGGCTACAGATTTTATCCCTGAAGTGGAGGGTCCTGACCAAGAAGAACTGGAGAGAAGGAGTCAGGAGCAGGTACATCACCTCAGCCCTCAGAGAACTGCACTCTGTTGGCACAGACACAAGGCCAGGTTCAGAACTCCTGATCTTGTAGGCCCTTCACTTCTTCTCAATCTATCTTTGTTTTCACCCCTGTGGTAGAAGCATGAGTGCAGAGGAATATTTTCTCTAAAAATGTATTACTACTGTGCAAGCCAATAAATGGTGACAGCGCCCCACCCACTACTGGGTCCATGTAAGACATGAGACTACAGCCCAAAGATGCACACAGGCCTCTTCAAGAGTAATAGCTGTTTCTCTGAGCCCTGTTGGTTTAGTAGTAAAGTCCACCACCACCGTCCAGCACAAGCCACATACAGCTTAAGGACGTGGGTTTGCATCCCAAATCTGAGGGGAACAACCAAGATGAACAACTAAATAAAATAAATATGCTTCTTCCTCCTCCTTTCTTTCTACCTGGCTGCCTGCTCACTTTCATTCCTGCCTGTACCTTTTCTTAAAAAAGAGTAGTAGCTGTTTCATAGCTCCACCTGGAGCAAAAATAGAGATCTGTGTGGTACCACAGGCTGACTCTCAAGGGAAATAAATTCCAACTTTAATATGAAATTTTACCAATTTGTACAATTTCCATCAAGTTGTTTCACAACACCCTGAGGGACAAACCACACACATACCAGCCAAACCCAAGTCAAATCTGTAGTTCAGTAGGGAGGGCCAGTGGGTGTGGACTCCACCATACCAAGGCACTTTGGATTCAAGGAACCTAAGTTTCTGCATGGATACAGCTGTATCCTTGTCCTCTTCAACAGATAGGGGATACAACAAATGGTCTTCTTCCCCAAGTCCTACCTGTGTCTCCCCAGGTAGTGGGTGTTAATACTGAGTGCCAGCCCATACTGTTCTGTCTCCTCGAGAAGTCCAGAAACCCATATTCTCAAAACTGATTTAATCCCTGAAGCAGTTGGTAATAAAGAAATGCCTGACAGATTCCTTTTGCTGATTTAAAAATTGTAATTGCAGTTTTAATAGGTCAAAATGGTAGAATATCTATAGTTCCATATGATGCAAACTAAAATGTTCCTATCCTTCTGTTACTCCTCAGTAGGTAGTTGGCCATACCCTGGGCTCTCTAGAAGGGCTTGGCTGTCTCTGTCAGGCTAGGTGACAGGACATCAGAAAAGGTTACTCAGGTCTCCCCCAGCTCTGGCAAAAAAGCTTTGGCAACTTGTACAACCATCTCCCAACCCTGTATCTGGAATATTTATGCCCCTTTATTACTGTTACTCAGTGGTCTAAGATAATAAAAAGAAATGTACACAAACCCAAAGCTCTAAAATCACAAGCTCTAAAAACCAAGTTGAAGCTACCTCACAAAGAACACATATAGATTTGTATCACAAACTCACTAACTGCTATTTGTCATTACTTAAGCATTTGCTTTCCTTGTCATTTAATTTATGCTTGGGACACTTTTTTTCATTTGTATCCAGAAATGGCTGCTTCCACCAAATTTAACACATAATCCTTCCCATCCCCCAGTTCTCTAGGAACAGTGTCTTAGACATTGGTGATGAAGGACTACTGGCCTAGGAGTGCAACTGGCCCTGTTTATGACTCTTTAGGACAGAGGGGAGCAAGCACAGAAAGGGTGTACTTCCCACATACTGTAGGAGTGGAAGACCAAGAGAGAGCCTGCTGCCTGGTCTCCCAACTTCTTCTAGAAGACTCTCCCTGAGAACCACAGATAATTTAGAGTTACAAGATCCTATTTGATTAACCTCAGTCTTGCCTTTCCCTTTTGGTTGAAGGAAAAGCCCATTAGTGAGAAGGGTAGTTTATACCAGGTAGTGAAGTTTCCTCAATCAATTCAGAATATTATATGTTCAGCTGACTCCTTGAAAACCATACCCAACTAATGTTCTTTCTTTCCCTCTCCTTCTCTGTATTTGGGACATAAGATTTAGATTTTATATAAATATATGGAGAGAAATTATACACAAATATATTCGAAAAGCTTAAAACATCAGTTTGAAGGTATCGTTTTACAAGTACATGTTTATATTTTTTCCATCTTAACTATCAAGTCTTCCAGCAGAAATATATAAGAAAAAATATAATCAAGTGTTAAACGAAGTCACCTGGAAGTTGATAAACCAGTCCTTCTCATGAGTTTAAAATAAATACACCTTTTATTAACATGCTCATGGAGATCTCTCGTGGTTCTAGAACAAATTGGTATAAAGTCCCTAGAAGTGAGAGGGTCCTGCTAATGCACAGGCTCAGAATCATGACACACAGGGGACCTCCAGGCCTTAACGCTGTCACTCAGGCTCCTGGGAAGGCAGACACAGACACTGAGAAATGGCATAGCTCTCCAGCAGCTTCCCAGTAGCGCACTAGTGTTTTGACAACAGAAACACAACTACACATACAGCAACACCTCCAACACATCCATCTTCCCAGTATTTTACATTTTACAATGTAAAAATGTAAAAAGCAGAACAGTCACCTGTTCCCAAGGAACATACTTCTAAACAATGCCCAGGGGGCCCACAGTGAGGGGTGATCACTGACTTACTCTGTCAGCAACAGTATGGCCTTGCCACCAATCTATGACTGTCCAGTCAAGGCCCTGTCAAGCTCTAAGTGCCTCTGCAAGATGTTTGTCATGGGCAGTCACCTTGGGATTCTGGATGCTGAAGAAGCTCCATCCGGAAGAGCAACTTGAAACTGCCAGTGTGAGTGCCCCATGCTCAGCAAGAGCAGGGAGAGCACTCTGGCAGAGGAGACATCAGGTCCTCACACCTCATCTAAAAACACTTCTGTAGCTTACAGCTACTGTATATACACCCCACTCCACACACACAGATGGTCACTGGGGACCCCCGGCTTCCCGAATAAGATCAAGAAAATGCTAATTAGCATTAGACAGGCTGAATCAGGGCAGAGAATGGCAAAGATACACTACTGTTTCTTCATTGTCTTATTCAGTGCCTGGCTTATATCCAGGGAATGACTGAAAGAACAGAGGCAAGCAGAAATCACTGGGGGAAATTGTTCTCAAGACAGTCCCAGACAAGGAGCATCTGCCCACACAAGTTCCCCGTGGATCCTTATATTTGTCCCTGTGGTGCTTGAGAGTGTTCTCTTTTGTTTTTATTGAATGCCTCCAAGCAGTGGAGAGATCCACTTAAATCAAGGAAAATGTTTTTCTAATAGCAAAGCACCTCTGGGAGAATGCTCTCAGTACCTGGTGAGATCAAGGGTTCTCAACTTTGGGTCCTATCAACATTTTGGTTGGATCATCTCTGTCACAAGGGCTGCCCTGAATGCTCACAGATGCTCACAGAATCTCTGCAGCACCCTTCCCTGAGCAGTGACAACCCAAAACTTTCTCCTAACATTGTCAAATGTTCCCTAGGGTGTAGAATCAGTCTTGGCTGGGAACCATGAGTATTAGACTGTTCTTCTAGCTGTATTAAGGGAACTGGAATTTCTTAAAATGAGTTAAAGAAGAGAGATGGGTGGTTAGGAGGCAAGGAAGCTGGTAGGAGGGACATTATTAGGTAGAAAAGCAGAATGTAAGTACTCTCACTGGGGAGAGGGACAGCCCCACAGAAGAGAGTATGGCCACAGAATAGTGTTAGATGTGTGTATGTGTAAGTAAGGTTTCTTCCCTCTGTCTTCTCCTTTGTTGGACTGTAAACTAGCTAATAGTCCTTGTCAAAAAGTGGACTATCAGTCTGAGCTTGAATTATCCCTCATCATGTATCTTGAGCTTATGCTGAAATGCTGGAGACAAAATGGTGCAATCCTCACATTTCCATTTTATTGAGTAGGCATCTAAGCCTTGAGAAGCAATAGAACCCAGTACTGAGTCACTTAAAAAAAAAGTATAGTAGTAAAGAAATAAAACCCTACACCCAGTGCAGTCTGCATCTCTACAACCCCGGAACCAGGACCTAGCCCTGTGGGATAAAACTTCAAAGTGTTTAATAAAATTAGGCACAAACAGTGGTAACAACTTCTTCAGACATAGCTAACTATTGATTGTCTTCACTTGCCAGCAGTGTGTCACCCTGAAGGAAACTCTAAAAGTCACTTATTTACCTTCTGAATTTCCAGAACGAGAGACCTGCTGCCCAGAGTCCTAGAGCAGGACAGACACAGGCGAGCTGTCACTCGAGGAAAGAGAGCGCCACACAGACCCACTTGCAAAGGAAACAGAGGATACATTCCAGGTAAGAAAACCCTTTTCTCCCTTTGTGAATTGTTTTCCTGTTGTGCTTCTTGCTGTGAGGGCATGACTGTGTGAGACTGTCCATCACCTGGCTGTGCCAGAGCCTAGGCAATGATGCAAGGACAGGGACAGTAGTGAGTGGCGTGGCTAGGTCTGTGCTCAGAAGTGGGAAAAGGAGTCACTTTAGCCACACAAGACAAGTGGTATAGAAAAAAGAGGACCATCCCCCAAGGCAAATTTGAGGGGAGGTCAGGGTGAGTGAGGAGCCAGGGAGGACACTAGAAAAGTAGTCTTTGTCCAAGTTTCCCATGTATGGCAACTCTGAGCACTGCAAAGCTTCGAGCAGAAAGTGAGACCGGGAACTTGGGTGAATTAATGACACTTTCTTCGTGGAAATGTGAGAGTTTCTGTGGATGATGATAATGATGAGGAGGAGGATATTATTTATTTATTTTCCTCAAGGCTGGGAACCAGAATTTACAGTCTTTACATTTGGTCAATTCTTTTGTGATTCTCAGACTGTTGATGTGACTAGCTTTTCTCTCTTTCCTCTTTCTTTAAATTCGGGAGAATTACATGTTTTTTGTGTTCAGAATTTAAGAAAAATAGTTTTCCTTCCAAGTAGCAGAGTTGCCCTTATACAACAGTGGGGAACTCAAAGGCATCAGGACAGCAGGATTCCATGGGTCTGAACATGGTGGCTCTGGGACCAGATTGCTGGGATGACAGAAAATCAATGGGAATTCAGCTCATCGTGAGGAAAGTCAGGTGACAGGGCTGCAGGAGCAGGTGAGCCTGTATGGGACCCCAGGAGATGAAGGAACAGCAGAGGATAAGGGAAAGCAAGAGGGAGAAAGGGATTCTTTTTCAGAGCTACTTTGCAAGCCCCATCTCTGTAGAAGACGTCTAAGGAGTAGCTCTCAGTAGCCCCGCTCACTTCCCTCTCTCTCTGTCTACCATAGACATAAACATGCAGCAAACCTCAGGTCTACCTTTGGAAACAGCAGAGCCAGCAGTGTCACTGAGCAACTCTGCAGCTCTGATTAAGTATGCTCCTGCCCTTTTGAGGTCCCAGGTGCGCTGGCCCTCTGTCATCCACCTATATTCCCACACCCACTAGGGCCTCCCCAGGATAGCCCTGGCCCAGATGCATTCTTTGAAGGGTAAAGCCTCATGAGGATATTCTGCTTCCTTTGCCCAACAACTGAAGATAGAAATTTATAATTGCCTGAACTCACCATTCCTAAATCAGAAAGTTACCAGAGTCACAGATCATAAAAGCAACATAGAACATAAAATTCCAGAGGGTCTTTGTTTCCTAGGTACAAATAATAGAGAAGTTTAGCTGACTACGTGTTCTATTTTCCAGAGGTCAAGAGGTCAAGGGTTATTCAGGGCAAGAAGTAGTCAGAAACCTTACAACAAAACAAAAATAACCAACCTGAACTACAGGCTATTTCGAGGAACCCTACACAAACCAATTCCTGACCCAGCTGAGTGGCCTGTCATCTTTTTCCTGCAGCTCTACTAGTCCATCCATTCTCAGTGCTGCTAGAACCCATGCTGTCTCACAGCTGCAGACAGTGATGAATTAGAGTTAAAGGGCACTGGAACACCTCCAGGCCACAGTAAAGAACAGGTCTCTATATAACAGTACAAATGGTCTCACAAGTATAACATGGAGTAAAAGAAGTCAGATATAAAAAGCACCTGCTGTAAGAAGCTGTTGCTGCACAGTTCAAAAGCAGGTGAATTAGTTCATGCTGTTTAAGCAGTGGTAACCGGTGGGGGCATGCCTGGATAGGGCCCTGTGTCGATTTCGGCATTCTGGACATGTCTCTTTCAAGAGTGGGTACCCACTACAGAGATATGTTTAGTTTGTGACAATTAACTGAGCTAAGCACTTGTCATATGCCTGCATTTCTGTCTGTACATCCATCTTCAACCTGCGAGCCACAGCGGGCTAGTGCAAGAGGTCATCCTGCTCCAGGACCCTCGTGGCACTGGCCTCCCTGTGAGAACCCGAGACAGAGACCCAAGTGGCACATCAGGGCCCGGCCCAGACTCACCGGCTGCAGTCCATCCTCTGGCCTCCTACTCTGACTTGGGCGGTTGATAAAGGACCGAGTGGAGACTCTGTAGTGGCTCAGCAGACAGACGATGACCACCACCATCACTGTGACTACCACGACGATGATGATGATCTGAGTGAATGCCAGCTCCGCTGTAGTGAAAGAGGAAAGGCATTAGCCATGTGCCCCTTGTGCCATCACCTGGTTTTCCAGACACCTGTTTCCTTGAGATATTCTACTCTTTACAACCATAGGCACTGAGCCCTCTTGCATGTGTCTGATCCTTAGAAGGAAGTCATTAGAGAAAAATAATTTTCTGTATGTCTGCTACCAGAGTTTGATATTCTTATGCCATTTGAAGAAAGGCAGACTCTGTCATGGGTTTTTTTCAATAGTCCTGGGGTGCTCAACCTATGCTTGGGGCTCAACCCTGTCTGCAATTTTATAATGAGAAGGCCTTAGGAAAATGTACTCCATGAACCTTATTATATAGGTGCTATATCTGATCCCATTCACACATGGACTTCAAAGTCTGGTCCTGCAAGCCTGCTTTGGCAAGCTGTTCCGCAGACTGCATCCCTGTTCACTGCACACCAGCCCCTGAGTGCAGCTATCTCTAGGGGGTATGAAAAGCTCAGTGTTCTCCATCATCTAAACTCCCTGCCATATGATATCTTCTATACTCCCTTCCCCCAGGGGAGTTAGGAGAGTCTCTCAGAACTGAAACTCCTAGTATAGTTTCTCTAAGAAAGTTAAACCCATCTTTATGATTGAGTCGATTTTCCCACAGCACTTCTGCACAGTCCATAAAGTACACTAAAGGGAAAACTGATGAAAAGACAATTATAACTTCATTTCCTTAAAGGCCTTGCCTTTGGGAGCAACTGAGAAAACTGTTTCTAACCAGTGCAGGTACCACCCTATTTTGTGAGTAGTCAGGTCACCAATGAGTTTCTGACACTATAAAAGAATTCTTAAATGTCATTAACATATAGTCACACACTAGTACAGTACCATGAGCTACTTCTGTAAAGCAGCACATTGAATTGGCAATTAGAGGTAGGTGATTCAAACCCTTCACTTTTGCAGGTAGGAGAAAAGGCTCAGTGCTCAAGGTCAAACCTGGAACACAGACTTTGCTTTCTGCCTCCAGCTCCTGGCTCTGTTGAGTGTTGCTCATTTTTTCTTCTGAGTCTTCAGTCACACTGAAAGGAACTGAGTGTCTATGTGAGAGACTCATGAAAATGGTGAGGAAGACAGTGCACAGATTTGGTGAGAGGTGGGGAGGCGTGGGGCATAACGAAGGGCAAGAGAAAGGGGAGAACTGTTATCAATTACAATACTGCCGCAAATTTATAAGATACATACATGCATGCACACATATGTAAAATTCATGCACACACAACTACATACATAAGTAGTGCATGTGTACATGCACATGTACACCTTTTGCTGCTGCAGGACTCAAGCTGCCAAGGTAGGTTCTGCCTCTCATTACACAGGCTCACAATCAATGCAGGAAGGGGTTGGGTGTACCTCCCCCTAATACCTGAAGCTGTGTGCCCCCAACATCCACACCCTGGGAACAGAGGGTAGGACAGGAGCTGGAATGGGGATAGATCGAGGTTTTCCTAAATCCCACCATGTCCTATCCTTTGGCACTGTCCTTGGCCCCTACAGCCGACAAAGGTATCCAGGTGTGTAATTTGGTCTGGCTGGACTGCCTTGGTAGCAGGCCTGACAGTGGAGGTGTACCTTGGAAACAGAGAGCTGAATGTGAGCAAACTGAACTGCTGAACCCAGGTGGGTGGATTTTCTGGGTGCCCTCACAGATGGCAGAAAGGAGAGATGTCAGTGGGCACAGCTGATTGAGGAGACCCAGACAACACTGAGCAGAGCAAGAGGCCAGAGGCACCTAGATTTGCCCCCCTACCCTGCACATACCCTATCCCCAACTTAATGGGTGCCTGTAAGACCTACAGGGGACCTGGGTACCCAGTTCAGTGCCAGGGGCTTCTCTGTGGAGTGGGCGAACCCCCCAGGGAGCTGACAAATTTGTGCTCACCCAAACAGTCCCAGGGATTATCAGAAATCTGCATGGTGGGAAGAACCTGAAAAAGACTGAAATTGCTCTCAGAGGGCAGAGGCTGAGGACCTTTGCAATTAGAATAAAGATATTAATGTGGCCTCATTTATTCTCACAGGCTGTGGGATGTGTTGTTAACCCAGAAGCTCTGTCTTCATGACTCTAAGCCTTGTACCTGACCTTCCCGTGTTCAGGACTCCCTGGACTTGTCCCTGTGTCTCTTGGTACCCATGTCATATGGTGCCATGGGGCTGACTCCTTACTTTGACCATGTTTCCCAGTTTGTCTCTCAAAAATGGGATCAGGAACTTCTATTATATGGTATTCCTGGGGTCTGGCATGAGGCAGAACCTGACAGATAGTTAAGCGGCTTCATTACTAAGAGCAAGTCCACAAATGACTATGGAGCACATACTCTATGGCCTAGACAGGGTTCAGGAACACACCACTCCAAGTGCCCTCTGCCCACCTACCCAGGGCGTTCCCTGAGAGGACAGCCCTGCTGACAGGAATGGGGACTACATGGGGAGCAGAAGCCATGCAGTGTATCACAGAGGAGTGGCAAGGATGTGCATAGAGAGGTATCATTGGTACAAGGATAATGGCCCCAGTGACAGCAGAGAGGAAGCAAGGAGTTAATTCTGCTTAAGATCAAAGGTGGCCAGTGTGGCATGAATACAGAAGCTAAAATAGTACCTTGTTTTAACAACTCATCTTTATTTTGTGGATAAACAGAAAAGCAGTTTATAAACTGCCTTTCAGGTTAAATGATGCCCTGGAATTGACGAATGTTTTCTTTTCTCAATAAACTTCAATGTTTTATAGACATGGAAGGAGAAAAAGGTGATGACTACAAGTGAGGGGTCCTGCGGGGTTAATTTTTCATTTCATTGTGCAAGTATATTGCTCTTTTTTATAGCCTTAGACAAGAATAGATAAATATCATTTGTAGTCTTCTAATTTGCTTATAAGCAATCTGTATACATTATGACTATAAATCTTTGTTTCATATGTTACAAATATTTTCTGTTACTTCTCTAAACTTTGCTATGAATTTCTCTATAGAAGTTACAAAATTTTAAAACATCAAATACTATCTTTAAAAAAAAATTATTTACTGCACAATGCTAAATTCATTTCAAAATATTGAAATTACTTCCCAGTCTGTATTTTGCCCCATACCCACCATCAAAGTTCCAGTGTCCTTCACCAACACTTTTCTCCCTCTTTCCTTCACTCCCCCTCCTTACTCCCACTCCCCCGGCACAGCAATCACAGTCTTGTGTCCTGTTATTTATGTTGGGATTTATATGTTCATTTCTAGATATAGAAATATATGTTTCTAGATGTGTGTTCTCTATATTATATCTAGAAATAATATCATATCATCTGCAAATAATGATAATTTTCTTTTTTTCCAATTTGGATTCTTTTAATGTCCCTTTCTTATCTTACTGCTCGGTCAAGACTTCCAGAACTATGTTGAACAGTAGTGGTGAGAGAAGGCAACCTACTCTTATTCCAGAACTTAAGAGAAAGGCTCTCAGTTTTTCAACACTGATATTGGCTGTAGGTTTGTCATATATGGTTTTTATGTTAAGGTATGTGCCTTCTATTCCTGCTTCGAAAAGGTTGTTTTTTAAAAAATTATGAATGGGTGCAGAATCTTGTCAAATGCTTTTCCTTCAGCTGTTCAGATGATCACATGATTTTTTCTTTTTACTTTGTTGATGTGGTGTATTACATTCATTGATTTGCATATGTTGAACCATACTGGTGACCTTCGATTGCGCTGTATAATTTTTTTGATTGAATTCTATTTGCTAGAATTTTGTTGAAGATTTTTGCATCTATATTCATCAGTGATATGGATCTGTAGCTTTCTTTTTTGGAGCTGTCTTTGTCTAATTTTGAAATTAGAGCACTATTAGCCTCCAGGAATGTATTTGGGAGTTTTCCCTCCTCTTCAATTTTGTAGAGGAGTTTAGGAGGATGGGAATTAGCTCTTATTGGAATGTTTGGTAAAATTCACTAGTGAAGCCATCTGGGCCAGAGTTCTTGTTTTGGAGTAGTTTTTTAAAATTATTGCTTCAATTTCTGCAGTTGTGGTTGGTCTGTTTAAGTTGTCTCTGTCTTCACGGTTCAGTTTGGGGAGGTTGTAGGATTCTAGAAATCCATCCATTTCTTAATGATTGACAACTTTGTTAGCATAAATGTTCATAACAGTCTCTTTGATGCTTTGTATTTCTGTGAAGCTGTGAAGTCAGTTGTGATCTTCTCTCATTTCTGATTTTTGTTATTATTGTTTTTTCTTTCATTTTCTTAGTGAGTCTAGCTAGTCTAGTGTATTAATTTTATACTTCCAAAGAACCAGCTCTTGGAGTCACTGATCATTTGGATGGTCTTTTGTTTTCAATTTCATTTATATCTGCTCTAATTTTTATTATTTTCTTCGTTTTGTCAATTTTTGGTTTTGATTATTCATTCCTTTCTAGTTCCCTCAGATATTTTAATTTGGGCTCTCTCTCAGCTTTTCATGTATGCTTATATGGCTATAACTTTCTTCTTGGAACTGTTTTTGCCACATCCCATTCTGGTAGCCCATCTCTGAACTTTCATTTGTTTCCCAATAAGTCTTCATTTCACCTTTAATCTCATCAACGATCCAGGGGTCGTTTAGCAGCATGTTGTTGCAGTTCCACATCTTTGAGATTCTTCCAGTTTTGTTCTTTTGTTTCAGTTCTAATTTCAGTTCGTGTGGTCTGAGAAGATGCTATCTATAATTTCAGTCTTAGTAAATTTGCTGAGACATGTTCTTTGTCCTAGTGTATGATCTATCCTCAAGAATGTTCCATGTGCACTTGAGAAAAATGTATATTACTTTTTGTTAGGATAAAACAGTCTGCATATGTCTGTTAGATCTTCTGATCTATTGTTTTGATTAGGTCGCTTATCTCTTTGTTGATTTTCTGCTTAGATGATCTATCTATTAATATTAGTGGAGTGTTGAAGTCTCCTGCTATTAGTATGTTCTGTCAATGTCTGCCTTTAGCTCTGTCAGTATTTGTTTTATATATTTAGATGGTCCTGCACTGGGTGAATATACGTTGATGATAGTTATTCTTCTTGGTGGATTAATCCCTTGACCATATGGTAGTGTCCATCCTTACCTAGCGATACTGCTCTTAGCTGGACGTTTGTGTTGTCCGATATTAGTATTGAAGTTCCTGATTTCCTTTCATCATTCTTTCTTTGATGTATTTTTCCATAGCCCTTGACTTCAACCTATGTTTATCGTCAGATATGATTTGAGTTTCTTATAGGCAAAATATTGATGAGTTCTCTTTTTTGATTTATCCAGGTACTCAATGTCTTTTGACTAGTGAGTTCAGTCCATTCATGTTTAGGGCAATGACTGAAATGTAGGGCTTTATTATAGTCATTTGAGGCTTTGTTTACTGTGCCCATGACTCATTTCCTATTTAAGCTTGCGTTTTCCTTTGGATGGTTTTCAGTGTCTATATTCTCAGTATTTTCTACTTCCTGGCTATGTATCCCTTTATAACTGAGTTTTGTGCCTATACCAGGGATTATCTGTAATTATATTGTTCTATCATAGTCTTTTATGTGCCGAGTCATGTCATATTTATATATTTATATATACTGTTTTCTTTTCTCCTTTAGTGTTCCTTTGTTCTCTCCTGTTGGTCTCATCCTTGCTTCTGCTTTCGGTTTCATGTTTATCACCATTCTTGTGGCTTGGTGAATTTTCGTTTTTGTTTTCTCTATTGTAATGCCCCTTTCAGGATTTTTTTGAAAGGCAGATTTGGTGAAAAAAAAAATCCATTAACTTTTGTTTGTCATTGAAGATAATTTCTCCATCATATTTGAATAATAGTTTTGCAGGATACAGTATTCTTGACTGGTTGTTTTTGCCTTTCAGTATTTTGAGTATGTCATTCCACTCTATCTTGGCTGGTAGAGTTTCTGTTGATAAATCTGATGATAGCTTGATGGGTCTGCCTTTGCAGGTTATGTTTTTCTTTTCTTTAGCAGCCTTGAGTTATTTTTCTGTGTCATTGACTTTTGTTAATTTTACTATGCTTCTGGGTTCTATTTACACTTAGAAATTTTGGTGTTTTCTCTGATTCTTGATCATCCACTGTTCCTTTTTGTAACAGTTGTGGCATATTCTCGCTATTACTTCTTTAAATAGAATTCCTCCTCCTTTTTCCTTCTCCTTGTCTTCTGGGATACCTATTATTCTTATGCTTGTTCTTCTCATACTGTCTGATATTTCTCATGGGGTTTCTTCATTTTTCTTTAATTTTGTTTCCCTCTCCTCTTTCTATGAGGGTTACTTCTGTTATCTTGTCTTTGATTTCTGAGATACGTGCCTCTTTATGATTGAGTTTGTTTATGGAGTTTTCCATGTTTATCTTCAATTGCTTGACTGTGTCTTACATTTCTAGCATTTCTGCTAGGACTTTCTTCATGGCCTCATTATTCTTGGTAATACATTCCCTCATTACTTTTCTGAAGTCTTCCAATTGCTTTTGGATAGCTGTGTGTGCCTCCCTCATCTCATTCATCTTTTTAATAACTATCATTCTGAACTCTTTATCTGTTAGATTGTCCCAATCCATACCAATGGAGTTTTTCTCTAGCAAGTTCCTAGCAACCTCTTTTGAGCCATTCTTGTTTTGTTTTGTTTTGTTTTGTGTTTGGTGAACTTAATTTCATCATGGCTTGCTTCCCTGACTTGAATTTAGAACTGTGGCTTTTTCTTTTACTTTAGATTTCTTCTTCCCTGCATGATTTGGCAGGTATTTGCTACTTCATTTAAGTGGGGGTGAGGCTGGTTTTGCTCTCTAAGATGCCTTCTTTTAGTGGGCCACTGATGCTATTTCAAGTGGTACTTGCAGGTTTCACAGTTCTCCAGCTCAGGTGGTTCATAGGCAGTCTGGGTGCAGTTTGGAAGTACAGGTCTCCAGGAACCCAATTATGTGTTTTAGGATCTCTTGGTCTGGGTTGAGGAACCATGGATCCACAGGTCCTAAGGCCAGCAGACACTTGTTCCTGACTGCAACTGGGCAGGGTGGGGATCAATGGCGTGCAGAACCAGGCACTGGTTCTAAGTTGATATAGGGCTGGGCTGGTATTCCCTGGGTTACCCAGGTAAAGATCTACCTTCACTATAGCCAGGCAGGCTGCTGCTGGGTGGGACTGGTGTTCTCTGCATCCCTAGGGCCTAGGCCTGGCTTAGCTGAATGTAAGCAAGCTGCTGTGAAAAATTAAAAATGTGTCCTCTATAGTCAAGAACAAGGCAAGGATGTTCACTGTTACCACTGCTTTTTAACATCAAACTAGAGGTGTTAATCAGAGCAATTAGGCAAGGGGAAAAAATAAAAGGAATCCAGATTGGAAAAGAGGAAGTAAAACTATCAGTATCTGCGGATGACATGACAATAGAATACTACACAGCCCTTAGGAGAGATGAAATTCTGTCATTTGAATCAACATGGAGATATCTAGAGGGGATTATGCTAAGTGAAACAAGTCAAAAGCAGAAAGATAGATACCAGATTATCTCACTCTTCGGTGAAATGTGAATAGACAAAATAAAGGAGCTGAAACAAAACCAACTTGTGGACACATGCAGTAGAACTGAGGTTACCAACAGGGAATGGGACAGGGGTGGGGGCAAGTGGTGGCAGAGTTCACTGGACAATGGTAAAGAATACTTGGTGATTTGTTGGAAGGTAGGGTGTGTTGACATATATCTGAGTTTGGGAAACCTATACATAAAAGCTTGTTTTAATGGGTAGAATAAGTTACTACAATAGAAATTTTTAAATAAAGAATGGCATTGATTAATATTTATGTACATCTATTTCAAACAGTTTTACCAGAAGACAGCTGCATTCTCCCCTCTGTTTCACCTTCAATCTGCAGTAACATGCTGCTTTGGTTGAGGAGGATGAAGATGATGCTTCACTGCCACCTGGTAGAGTCTCAGGAATCTCCAGGGTCCTTGTATTACAGTTGGAAGCCTGGCTGTGCAGACTGAGTTGGCACTCTAGCACGCATACTAATATCTGGATCTCCTAGGGACACTCCTGATGCCAAGACTGAGATATGGTTAGAATCTTTGTCCTGAATTTTTATGCATGGGTCTGGCAACAGTGGGTGGATCTATGGCATACAGGGCATACAGCTACTCCAGGGGTTTGGGGCATTCAAATAGCATGGAACTCGCCTGTGTCAGGATGAGACATACCTGGCAGAAATGAGGTCCTTGACACTGTTGATGGACGCAAGCAACCTGATGGAGAAGCCTAGTTGGACACTCTGGATGACAGAAGCCAAATCAGAGCCTGAGCCAACACAACCCTCAGGCAGCATGAGAGACAGCTCTACTTACAAGGACCGATCAAGTCCTAAAGCTACTAACCTAACAACTGAGTTCTAAACAAACACTAGTGCAACAACACATGTGGCAGCAGTGACTGACCCCTGACTGTAGGTCAGGGTTGCTGCTCCTTGAAGACCCTGAAATCAGCCTCAAAAGACACTGAGGAGTCCAGCATGCTGCACAGCCCTAATGTTCAGTTGACCTCCACTTTGAACTCTGGACAAAACCAGTCAGTAGAAACAGACTGATTTCTCAAATACTAGCAACTGGAAAACAGAGAAGTTTATTCTCTTTAAGGTGACAAATACTCTCCAAGAGGTTTTCAGAGGGTCTCCTTGAAAAGTGTCATAAACAGAGTGAGGGTCCTTGGGGGCAAGCATGATGATAGAGTTCTGTGTTACCAATTAACCTCTCCCTTCAAGGCCACTTTTCAAGTTTATCAAGGGGTTTGGGAGAAAAAACCCTCACATCCCACCATCCTCCCACACTCTCCCATTCAGTCTCCATGCCCTCCCATTCACTCTAAACAGGAAAATTCTACTAAAAAATGCATATGAAAAACATATTAAATAAAGACCATACTTGCAAGTAGGACACTTGCAGCCTGGATGTAAGTGGAAGGAAGTTGTTGACCACAAACCCAGACTCCTCCACTCTCTCTCCATAGTCTTGTAATAACAGTAATTGGTGATTCCTGTCTCTTTCTTCAGGATTCCTGAACCTTCCTCAATGCCCCCACTCCAGCATAGATACTGCTCAGGGGTACTAAATGTCTCCAAAGTGTTTTGCCAGAGACATTGGCTCTGTTGCCAATGGCCTGATATTATAGCTTCTCTAGAAAATAATTTTCACAGGGAATGTAAAAGAAGCTTCATATTAAAAAAGAAAATCCTTGCATTCTAACTTCTCAAGGTGAGTATCACATGAGATTTAGTACTCTTGTTTTTGAAGGTGTCTAACTTCATGATTCCTATATTCCTGATCTCAAGCACAGATATTTCCAGGATTTTGCCTATGTTTCACAGTCAGGGACCAGTCAGGCTAAGTGCTCTCCTCTTCCTGCTGAAAGCACTATCTCTTCCTGGCTACATTCCCCCATACAGGTATGCACACATATGTACTCTCCATCTTATACTTCATGGATTTCTTTTCCCTGTGTCCTAAACTCAGAAGGACCAGGTGCAAGGTTGTGTGCACAGAACAGAAGGCAGAGTGAGGCCTGTTACCCATGGAAATCTTGACAGGCCTTGAAGACATGTATTCATCAGACAGAGGCATGCATGCTACTATTTACTGAGAATCAGGTTTCACCAATTCCGTGCCCAGATTAACAGTGTGGACAAAAGTGAGACAGGACCAGCTAGGTGCTGACACTGTAGCTGTCCCTTCTTCTCTCTCTTTCCTTATCTGCCCATGATTGTCCCTATGTGGAAGGGGAGGAAGTGTGGAGTGGTGCACAGAACATGGGGTACACTGAAAGGAAAAACGCCTGTCCCTTTGTATTTGTGGAGATGGGGTGGGAGGAGGAAGTTAAAAAGGGAACAAATTCTGAAAGAATAGAATTAAAACATATTTAAATAAAATCCACAGAAATAGTACAGTTCTGAGACAATAATAGGATACTTCAGGGTTTCTAAAATTTTCTGTGTCTAACATTCCTTCTGAGCATACTCCACAGGCCAGTTTTCCTTGATCCAATAGCTATTGATATCAAACAAAATAATAAAAAGCAGGTCACACAAGAAAAGATTTTTAGGCCAATGTCATATTTTCACACTCCCTTTCCTTTCATGGGGCTACATTTCATTTCATGATGTTATAAATAGGTAATTCACTCCAATACAAACACCAGAAATTTTATAACAAATCTAAGATTTACAGGATGGCATCATATCATCTCATTCTTTAACTATAAAAGTGGCAGTGACAATGGTGATGATAGCATCTCTGTTTATTGAAACATTTCTAAGAAATTTCAAGCTGTCAGTAGAAAATTATAGGAACAGAATTGTGTGAGATCTATTAAACTATTCTCTGAAGATCTAAACTGACTCATATTAGAGGCATGAGCACGTACTATTTTCAAAGAATTCTGGGGAAGTCTGGTTCTACCACTTTAGTTTCCTAATTGACACTCATTTCTATTTGTGGGATGGTTAACACCAAGTCTTTGTTATTTTCTCCAATAATAAATCATCCTTCACAGAAGTTCTATTTGCTAAAGATTAATTATTTTTAAGTTTCAGATTATAATTTACACCCTAACTGTATACCCTGTAATGGGTGTGGTGGTAAACATCTGGGTCTCTCCTAGCCCCTTCCTTTGACCCTCGCCATATTCAGAAAAGTTGCCATGCAGAACATCATGACATCATTGGAAGGACTGAATGCTGTCTACCAATCCTTGCACATATCCCAAATGGTTCTCTTTCACCCTGACCAAAGGCAGCACTTGCACCTCATTCCTCCATGTGCTAGAATCTCCTGGGACCATGAAGGCCTCAGCTAGCTTTCACCAAGTCTCACCCTCTAGACAGCCCTTAATCCCAGCAAGCTCTCCAAAGTTCCCCACATGACTCAGGCTCAGTGAATTTGTATCTGTGTTTCTTTCTTCTCTGTGCTCCTGGAAGAGGTAGGTATGGTGAAAAGATGACAGCCTTGAGGGTGTCTAACTCTTTATTTATGACTCCATAACACTTTTAAAGTGATGAATGTTCCTTAAATTCTTTCCCAAATCCAACAGAGATCAGACAGTAGGGGCAGAAAGATCAGTGGGGGCAGGAGTTGAAATCTACATGGAGTATAATTACCTCAACTTAGTATAAAAATACTCTTGGAGACTTTAATGGCTGAATGAAAATTCACATTTATTAAACACCATAGTCAAGGGGGAAAATTCAGCCTGTGTTATAAAAATAACTTCACAGCTTGTCGTTCAAAAGGCAACCAATAAGGCAAGTAACTGTGGCGACTATATTATATATAGATCTAGATCTAGCTCTCTCTCTCTAGATTTCTCTCTCTCTATGTATATATGTGTGTGTGTGTGTGTGTGTGTGTGTGTGTGTGTATTTTTCCTTTCCTTGGGGTGGATTGGCTATTCCAACCTATTCTGCAACAAGTACATCAATAGAAGGGAGAAGAGCCACCCTACAGATATACCTAAAATCTCCCAATTTTTCTCTTCCTTTAGAAGCTCTTTTCTAAGCCCTGACGATGGGCTCACGGGGGCTGGGGGGGGTGCACCACCCTTGTGTATACTTTGAACCCTGTCACAGCACTGTCCTGTTAGTGTCCATTTTCTGTCTCCTTCCTCCACGAATGAGACCTGGAACAATATTTGTTCTTCAGCAGTACCCTTGGCAGGCAGTATATCTCTGGCATAACATGGGTGTTTATTACAGATAAACTAATAAAAACTTTCCTAGAAGGGGCCTCAATTGCCTAATATGCCTTGAATTGTGTCTAATATAATCATATTCTGCCAAATACTAAGGACTTCTGTGGTGCTAAAGTTTTGCTAAAGGCTGTCATAATCTGTAACAACTATTCAACAATTATTATTCAACATCATACTAACCTAAGGCAGTGAGAATTGTCACAGGGAAAAAAACGGGCATCCAGGTTGGTCTATGTTATCTGTTTACAGAATCATGTGTGTATTCATCTACTTATAAACAATGTTTTACCTGAAATAAAAGTGGGAGATCTCTACAGGAGGAGAAATGGAAGCAGAGAGCAGTCCAAAGCACAAGGTCCTTCACAGTGAGCCTGGCTCAGGCATACCTGCCTGACACCAAAAGCAGGTGCCTCTGAAGGTCTAGTGACAATTCACTTGACTACAGAATTCCAAGAAAACAGACACTACAAGTCCATCTAGCTGGACTGACATCTTTTTCATTTATCCAGGTCCAGAAATTTACCCAGTACGTTTAGAATTCAGAGTTTCATGACCTTCAAAAAGAAGTTTAGTTAAACATGTTCCAATCAAAGATGATTGACAGGATTTTCTGAAGACACAGCAGAGGAGTAACAGCAATTACAAACCTTTTAAAAGTCTATCCCTCCTCCATGCTATAAATAGAAAAAAAATACATATATAAAACCATAATTCCCTGCATAGGACTCATTAAAATCCACCCTCGCCCCACCCCCACATTGTTAACTCAGGAAAGTATATCAGAAGAAAAAAATGCAGCTGCACAAATCACTGTTTATTCATAGTTCAGAGTTACAGTTTCTGAGTGCTCCCCAAAGCCAGTCTGTTTCTGACACCCAATGGCTCTCTATCTTCCTCTCAGAGACAAAGTTCTCCCTCTT
Source organism: Solenodon paradoxus (assembly GCA_004363575.1). Classification (NCBI taxonomy): domain Eukaryota; kingdom Metazoa; phylum Chordata; class Mammalia; order Eulipotyphla; family Solenodontidae; genus Solenodon; species Solenodon paradoxus. The sequence continues at coordinate 206,750 of RJWH01002103.1, read as the reverse complement.
AACGTCCAGTGTAAATATACCAGAGATCTAAGAAACTACCCAATAAACCATACACATTCTGAAAAACACGTCTTTTCTTCAAAATGATGTTTTCAACAACTCAGTGTGGAGGGAAAAAGTAACAATGAATCTAACAGTGAGTAAAAGAATTTCCTCAGGTACAGAGCATTTGAAAAAACAAAACCCCAAAGCAAACCTGTGCATCAGTGCATAACATCTCCAGTGGAAACAAGCAGATTTCAGAGAGAAAGAACATAAAAAATTCTAGATGAAGTCATCTTCCTAAAGAGAGCTTGGCCTTGAGGTGTTCTCATAACTGACAGATACTACCTAGGTGGACACAAGCTTTTCAAGAGTTTCTACTCTCAACTCAGTCCTTAAACCAAACTCCAAGGACAAGAACAATAACCCCCAGAGCGCAGGTGCAGCTGTCCTGTGACATGTACCTCCCTTCAAGAACAGGTCTTTAAAAGGGGTTTCCTTCAGGGTGCTATTGTTCAGATTGTCACTGGACATAATCAAGTCCTCTGCAAGGGAGCATCCAATGGTGGTGTACCCCAAACCCCCAATTCAAAGCATCCCTTTGGCTTCATATGTCTTTGCCCAGAGATGCAGTGAGAGCCAGCATGAGGTGCGAATATGTGTTCCTGTCTCTCTCTACTATATCAGTATGATCTAGCCCAGGTGACAGACTCAAATGCTATGGTTCTGACCACGGACTGGGGTTACAAATTATCAAGTGCCATCTACAGAGTAGCAGATTGGGGGCAGAAGCCTGTGGTGTCACAGAGCAGATAAGTCCAGTGTCTCAAACCTTGAGAGCAGTTGAGCACCCAGCTGAATACAGCAACATATAGCAATGATTTGTCTGTATGCCTCCTGCTTGGCCCCAATGGGACATGGTACACACAAAAATGAGTAGAAGGCAGCTAGATAAACCATCTTTCTCCTTTATGTTCAATGATCTTTTCAACAGACAAATATCAAACCAGGCAAGACACAAAAGGGAAATCTGCAAATCTCAACACAGTATTTCTCCCCTTCATATCTGCTGGAAGCATCAGAGTTGAATAAATGGAGAGAGAGCTTATCAAAGCAACACACACACAAAGGCACAAAGGCAGGCACACTTAGTCACTCATGCATTTCTGCTGTGGATCTAGTTCTGAAAGCACATCCGGTTTGCTGTGCCTATAGTGGCCCTCACATCAGGAGCCAGGTTACCCACTGTCCTTGGGGTTCTCCTCTCTCCAAGTTGGACTAACTTGAGCAGCTCCCACAGCTCTTGAAGCTGAGCTCTCTGTATTAGTAACTGGCCAAGTCACAGCCACAGCAGGAAACATCAAGACTTGCCCCTAGTTCCTGCTCTAACTGCCCTGCCAGCTCTTCTCACACCCTTTTACCCTCCTTCTTCCCTTCCCCATCAATATTTTCCAACGCATCGTAGCCCCAAACATGCTACAGAGAGCCCTTTAGTGTCAGGACTCTCAATCTTTCTCTCTACTTTTAATTCAAGGTTCAGAAACAGGAGCAAAGATTCCCAAAAAATGAGAAAAAGCAATTCAAACATTAAAGCAGAGACAGCTCTGGAGAATGCTTTTCCTGTTTTACTGTGTGCAAGCTCAGTCTTTTTCCCTGAGCTTCAAGCAGCTGGTCTCATAAATGTGTAAACATCTCCAGCATGTCCTGATGCCATAGGGTTGTGTGCAGAGTCAAAACAGGCTGCTTGGTGCTGCCAGAAAAAAGTTTGGTTGTGGCCACTGTGAAAGGGGCATCAAGTCACATTACATTGCAAATAAACTCAGTCTCAAGCACTGCTCGGTGCCCTCAAGAACCTTTGTTTTTTCCTTGTTTAAGACAGATGGTAATGGCACATGGGCCATATCAATTTTTTGGCTGTAGGAGTTGTCAAAGCAAAGCTGAGCTGTTCAGGTCACCAGCAGGACTGGATACATGATTGGTTATGTCAGCAGTGCATGCTCTCAGTCCCACAGGGCACTGGCCACCAGCAGTGTCTGGGCTCAGTGTCACTGCTGGGCTTCAGGTTGGTTAGAAGACATCATGACTCCTGCTCTTATTAATTATTGGGGGAGAAGGAAAGAAACCAGTCATTGTTTAAAAATCACTTTAAAAGACTTCAATTCTGTGGATGACAGTTTGTTTTCAAAATGTTGCTCACACCTCATACCAGGTAGCTGGCTGTAATGTGTCTGGTGGAATATGTGCTATGTTTCTGGCTGAGAAGAGTATCCTATCATCACCCCCCAGTTGTGTTCAACATGCATTCACGACAATGTCTGGATTATTAGGTATGCCATCACTCTTCAGCATTCACTGAAGGGTTGTCCAGGCTAACTCACCAGGTGGCAGTCTTAATTTTGTTCCTTTTTCCTTTTAAGGTTCAGCCTGGTCTGAGGAGAATGGTTTGGAAGAAAGCACAGAGGACAAACCATGACCCTGGGTTTCACACCTTGATAAACATCTAAGTCTAGCTAAGCCTGACAATATATGGATAACTGTAGTTTTTAACTAATAGGTGCCAAAATTGCAGAGAAAATTGCAGCACAAATAGCAGAAAGGTGTGGAGAGACTAGTCTGTTGAAAATACAAGTAGGAAAGACATTTCTGTTCAAGTACTATTCAAAATGCATCTTCAAAATGAGTATTCTGCTGATCTAACCAATTTTATTAGTGTGTATATTAATAAATTTCAAGTAGCTATTAAAACATTTAGGTTTCCCTGTGTACACCAGAGGCCTTAGAAATGGTACAAGGAAGGATCACGCAAGATGACTATTTACACAAGAATCTGCTAATCGTGTCAAGGACCTGGAATGCTTCTACATTCACAAGCTCACTCTACCAACATCTTTGAGGTTTCCTCTAAAAGGTCTTCAGTTCATTATTTACTAAGTGGTTGCCATCTTAGGAGGAAATATACTGGACCTTCAAGGTAATCTGGTAGATGAGCATTTCATGTAGATTCAAACTCATCTTGGGTTCCATCTGTAGGTAGCTGCTTATTCAAGGAACTGAATAAGATCTAAGGATGACTTCTAGTCAGATCTGAATATGAAAAGCTAAGGTGGTTGGGAATATGAGTAACCTGAATGGTCGAGGCAGCACAGTGAAGGGACTGTAGCTCAGGGGTTACTCAGAGTTAAGCTGACCATAAATTCCTTGAGACAAAAAAATGGGACACTGGGATGGCAAAAATGGGACAGATGGTTATGCACTGGTGACTAAGGGGAGGGGAAGTAGAGCAACCCAAGCTGGAGCAGAGCAGCCAGATCAACAACAAGTAAGTACTATGTGATTGGCGATCACATAGTAATGACATGTGGTCCAGAGGGACTTCATACAAATGGCTAGGGTTGGTGCAAGGAATTTTGGCACCTTAGGCGAAAACCAAATTTGGAGCCCCTATAAACCCTGCTCTAAAACATATGCTGCTTTAACCATCTCAGTGCCAGAAATGCCCAATAACCCCCACAGTGCCAGAGATAACCCCCATAGTACTTATCTGTGGCTCAGCCACACTGCAGTATTCTGCTCCCTTTGAAGAAACAGGTGCTTGTAGGGCAGGGGAAATCCTTTCCTCCTGTGGCTCCTGTTTTCTCACAGGGGCAGGAATAGCAATAGTGGTTGCGCCCTGCAGGGCCGCCCCCCCCCCCCCAAAGTCAGCACTAGCAAGGGACTATCTTTAGCACAGGGCAAGGGACAAAATGGGCAGTGGCTTTCAAGCCTCCTCAACAGACTGGACCTGGGACAACTGCCCCTTTTGTTCCACATTAAAGATAACCCAGGTTTATTGAAAATAGGACAACATTGACTCATATTGAAAGAATGGACATCTGGGAAATATGAAAAAACAAAACAAAAACAGTACTTTCCTGTTTAAAACAGTAAGTATTGTCAGTTTACTCATGCATTTCAAGAGGGAACTCGGTTCTATATTAGAATCTTTCTCTGTCACAGATAACCTGGATTAGTTTCTCGTCTTGGCATTCAATCTTCTGGTTTAGTCACTGTGGGCTTACCCATCATGCCCTGTTGTTTTTCCCTCCACATGCTCAAGACCTCAACAGGTATCTCACAAGAGATATTTTCACAGATAAATACAATGGGAGAGTTAGGAACAACCTTTTTAATGTTTACATTGCATAAATTAGTATTTATATATATTTATAAAGATCTGCTATAACCTAGGTATTTTCAAGCACTGTGTATCTTTTATCTTCATGGCATTTTATTTCTACTTTATAGAGGACAGGAGAGCTGAAGCTAAAAGACTTAGTAACTATTTTGCCCAAGGTCAAATAGACACAGGATAGAAGTTGGAACCATGTCCTGTCAGAAGTGTCTACCCCTACATCATTCTGATAAATCAGCAGCAAATAGAGTTATCCAACAGTCACCCACAAAAGTATCTTCAAACTAACCAAGGAACACCAGCAGATCAACAAGGATGTATCTGCCTGATTATCTTACTCCTTTTGAGCACTAACTTACAAACCCATATTACAGATTTTGTATCTCCATATGTTGCCTGGAGCTACTGGAGCTATTTTGTATGTTTTGTATGCCTGTTAATGCAATACCTATTAAGAATGGATGACTGTGTTCATTATAAATTCTCATTCTTAAGGTTTAAAACTATACTGCAAAATTATTCTCTGAGATGAAATTTTCCACATAAAAATAAGGCCTGGAATTTACCCTTTAGAAAATAAAACAATACATTTAAAATAAATTTTCTGGAGACTTCAGGTCAAGATGGCAACCTAGTAGGAGTGAGACTCATGTCCTCCCCATTGAGAAAACTAGAAAATCACTTATTTTCCAGAAAAAAACACTGAGGAAAAGCAGGCACCAATGTTATAGAGACACAGCAGCCCTCATGACAACAAAGGGTAGGCAAAAAATGTCAGTTCAGAGCTACACACAAGACTCAAGAGTCGGGATTCCAGCTGCAGTAGAGCGGGTAGAACTGAGGGAAGAACTGGACCTCCCAGGATTAGCAAAAGCAGTGGAGAGCCCACCTATCAGGATCTGGACATGAAGCTAGGGGAGAGGGTCTAGGAAAAGGGTGGAAGAGGCACAAGTACACCAGTTGTTTGAACAGAAGGTCCGGTGAAAAAATTAAACTGGGTGGTGCCATAAAAAGAAGGCAGCACGGGGAATCCAGCCCAACAGCATCCCATACCACCATACTGTACCGGAGTCAAACGACCCACCCACTGGAAATCCAACCAACCAGAAATCCCATGAACCAGAGAACCTGCTAATCAGAAAACCCCCAACTGAAATCCTGCCCTCAGGTTTAAAAGAAGAGAGTCTCCCAGAGCCGAAAGCCATCAAGTCAAACCACTAGCACCACCTTGTAGGTGTTGATGAAACTGCAGCCTGATTGCCAATTATGTGTCAACAGCAAGGTGATCATTGAGGTTGGGAGCTGAGACACTAGGGAAAGGCTCTACATCCCCCACACAAAGTCAAACCTCATAGACTGAAATGTTGGGCAGCAACAGAGGGTCCACATAAGAACTTCACCAAATCCAACCAGTGGTGATGCCACAAAACTGAAGAAATCTCAGTGTCCAAACCAAAATCCATGCTTACTCAGCACAAATCAATACCCTGAACAAGGCCAACACTGCAAGAAAATCTAATACAAAAAACTAACACGAAGACACAGAGAAATACATGTGAAATAATGGATCTAATTAAAAACCGACGGGGGAAAACCTAATGCAACAGATGTCTGCAAACTACCAGAGAATGAATTTAGGAAACAGTGATAAACATACTCATGTATTGAGGAAACAACAGAGGAAGAAAAAGAGAACAAGAAGAATGAGAGAGAAGAAATGAAGGAATTTAAAACAGAAATAAACAACACAATTGCTGACCTGAAGAATTCAATAGAGGGACTCAAGAATAGAATAGGTGAAGCCTCCGAAAGAATCAGTGAGCTAGAAGATAGGGTAGAGGAACATACTCAAGCAAATGAGCAAAGACACAAAAGAATGCAAAGAAATTAAGACAGCATTTGATACCTATGGGATAACATCAGAAGAATCAACATTTGCATCATAGGAGTCCCAGTAGGAAATGAGAGAGAAAAGGGGGCAGAAATTGTATTTGAAGAAATAATAGCTGAGAACTTCTCTAACATGAAAAATGAAGCAAACCTTGAGACCCAGGAGGCTCAAAGAATTCCTAACAAAAGAAACCCAAGAAGATGTACACTAAAACACATTGTTATTAAAACGACAAAAATTCAAGATAAAGAAACAATATTTAAAGCATCTGGATAAAACTGATTCACATACAAAGGAGTCCCCATAAGACTGTCAGCAGATTTCTCAGCGGAAACTCTACAGACCGGGAGGGAATGGCACGATATATTCAAAAGTCCGAAAGAAAAGGATTATCAACCTTGGATATTATACCCTGCAAGATTATCACCAGAACTGATGGAATGACAAAAAGCTTTTCAAATAAGCCTAAGTTAAAGGACTTTAACACCACAAACCAGCTCTATAAAAATTACTAAATGATGCTATATAAAGTATAAAAGAAACCCCACTTAAAAACAGTAAGGCATCAAATTTTAAAAGTGGGGATAATGAGAAGAGAACAAAAATGCAGATGGTTAGAATGAGCAGAAGACTACTCTGTTTTCAAATAAAAATAGGAAATAAAATTATTAATACTAACTTCAGTGTAACCTCAAAATACATCTTCAGAGAAAAAGCAAAGAAGAAAACAAAAAGGGAAACCAATCAAAGCACAACCACACCCATTCCACCTAAGACCTAAGAAGAGAAAGAACAAAGACACTGGTACAACACACAGAAGACAAATTATAAAATGACACTAAGAAGTTACATATCAATAATCAGCCTAAACATTAATGGACTAAGTTGACCAAACAACACACTGGCTGAAATGATTAAAAAGAATAACCCAACTTCCTACTGCATTCAGGAAACTCACCTTCTTTCAAAAGATTAATAGAAGTCAATGGTTGGAATACAATTCTACAGTCAAATGGCAACTGCAAAAAAGGAGGAACAGTCATACTTATATCTGCTAAAAAAGACTTTCAATAAAAAAATATAACAAAAGACAGAGGTGGACACTATGTCAATCAAACAAGAAGACAATGCTTATAAACGTATATGCACCACATGAAGGAGCATCAAAATAGATTAAGTAAGTATTATAAATGTGGAGAGACATCAACAGCAACACAATCATAGTATGAGACTTCAACACCCCACTTACTACAATGGACAGATCTTTCAGGCAGAAAATTAACAGAGAAACAGCTGCTTTAAATGCCTATCTGGAACAGATAGGTTTAAAAGACACATATTGAACACTTCATCCAATGACTACAGATTTCACTTTCTTCTCAAGTGTGCATAGAACATTCTCAAGGACAGAACAGATGTTGGGGCACAAAATATGTCTCAATAAATTTACAAAGATTGAAATCATTCCAAGCATCTTCTCTGACCACAGTGACTTAAAACTAGAAATCAACCACCAAAAGAAAGCTGGAAGACCCCAAAATTAATTGGAAACTAAACAATATACTTCTGAATGACTTGGGACAAAGCAGAAATCAAAGAGGAATTTAAAAATTACTTAGAGACAAATGAAAATGAGGACATGAGCTACCAAAATCTCTGGGATGCTGTGAAAGCAGTACTAAGAGGGAAGCTCATTGCAATCCAGGCTTACCTCAAAAAGAAGGAAAATTGCACAAAACAATCTAGCTCTATACTTAAAATAATGAGAAAAAGAAGAAAAATTAAAGACAAAAAGAAGAAAGGAAATAATCAAAATGTGAGCAGAAATAAATGAAACAGAAAGCAGACACCCAGAAGATCAATGAAACCAAAGTTGATTCTTGGAAAAGTAAACAAAATTGACAAACCATTGTCTAGAATCGCAGAGAAAAAAAGAGAGAAAACTCTCATAACTAGAATCAGAAATGAAAGGGGGGAAGTGTCAAGAGATAACACAGGAATACAAAACATCCTAAGAGACCACTGTGAACAGCTCTATGCCAACAAAGTAGATAACCTTGAGGACATGGACAGATTTATAGAAAACCCAAACAGAACAGCAAAATTGAGGACGTAATCAAAGATCTCCCTAGAAATAAAAACTGTGGTCCAGATGGCTTTTCTAATGAGTTTTACCAAACCTTCAGGGAATACTTAATACCAGTTCTTCTCAAACTCCTCCAAAATATTAAAGAACAGGGGATACTCCCAAATACTTTCTATGAGAGTAACATCACATTGGTACCAAAAGCTGATAGAGATGTCATCAAGAAAGAAAATTACAGACCAATATCTCTAATGAACATAGCTGCAAAAATTCCCAACAAAAGATTAGCAAATTGAATCCAACAATGCATCAAAAAGTTCAAAAGTTGATCCATCATGACCAAGTGGGATTTATCCAAGGATTCAAGGATGGTTTAACATACAAAAATCCTACAAGAGTAAGAAGAAAAAACATATGATCACATCAATAGATGGAGAGAAAGCTTTTGACAAGATTCAACACCCATTTATGATTTAAAAAGAAACCCTGCATAAAATGGGGACAGAAGGTACATACCTCAACTTAATAAAAGCCATATACAACAAATCCACAGTTAACAGGGAAGCCAATGGGGAAAAATTGAAAGCATTTCCTCTAAGGTCTGGAATAAGGCAAGGATGTCCACTGTCATCACTGATATTTAACATTGTACTGGAGGTCTTAGCTAGAAGGACAATAAAAGGAATTCAAATTGGATATGAGGAAGTAAATCTCTCATTATTTGCAGTGACATAATCACATATAATGAAAACCCTTTTTAAAAATTCTGTCAAGAAATTATTATAACTAATCAATGAATACAGTAAAGTGGCAGGCTACAAAATCAATGCACAAAAATCTGTAGCATCTTTATATGTAAACAATATACTGGATGAAAAGGAAATCAAGAAAATCACACTATTTAAAGTAGAAGTAAAAAGAAACAAATATCTTGGAACACATTTAACAAAGGAAGTGAAAACTACTAGTCCTTCTTAAAAGAAATAGAGGAGGACACAAAGAGATGGGAAGACATTTCCTGCTCACAGTTGGGAAAAATCAAATTCATCAAAATGGTTATCTTAGCTAAAGCAACATACAGGTTTAATGCAATCCCCATTAAAATCTCTCAGGCTTATTTCCAGGAAATACAACAAAAAATTCTTGAAATTTGTATGGAACAACAAAAGACCTCGAATAGCCAAAGCAATTTTAAGAAAAAAGAATGAAAATGGAGGTATTACACTCTCTGACGCTAAGCTATACTACAAAGCATAGTAATCAAAACAGTATGGTACTGGAATAATAACAGAGGCACAAACCAGTGGAATAGAAGTCAATCACCAGAAACTGATCCACTCACATACAGTTAATCTATGACAAAGGAATAAAAAACATAGGATGGAGAAAGGGAAGTCCTTTCAATAAATGGTGTTGGGATAATTGGACAGCCACATACAAAAGACTGAAATTAGATCACTCTCTAATATCATTCACAAAAATTAATTCAAAATGAACTAGATACTTGAACATAAGACTGGAAACTATAAAATTACTGGGAGACAACATAAGAAAAACATTCCATGACATCAGCTTTAGGGAGACCTTCGGGAATTCAACTCCAGCATCATGGGAAACAAAACCAAAAATAAACAACTGGGACTACCATCAAATTAAAAAAGCTTCTTCACAGTGAAAGAAAACCACTAAAACCAAAAGGCAGTCTATTAACTGGGAGAAAATATTTGCATTTCATATTTCTGACAAGGCTTAATATCTAAAATATAAAAAGAACTCACAAAACTCAGTAACAGAAAAACAGGCAATCCAAAAAAAAAAAAATGGGAGGAGGAATTGGTGAGACATTTTTCCAAAGAGGATATACAGATGGCCAATAGGCACATGTAAAGATGTTCTTCATGCCCAGCTATCAGGGAAATGCAAATTAAAACAACAATGAGATATCACCCTACACTTAAGAGACTGGCTGTTATGCAAAAGTCTGGAAATAAATGTTGGCAAGGATGTGGAGAAAAGGGGACAATTTTACACTGTTGGTGTGAATGCAAATTATAAGTTTGGAGATTCCTCAAAAAGTTGAAGACAGAAATCCCAATGATCCAGTTATCCCACTTCTGGGTATTTACCAAAAAAATACAAAAACACTCATTTGTAGAGATTTATGCACCCCCATGTTTACTGAAGCCCTATTCACAATAGCTAAGAGCTGGAAACTACCTAAGTGCCCAATGTCGGATGAAAGGATCAAGATATTGGGGTACATACATACAATGGAATACTACACAGCCCTTAGAAGATATGAAATCCCGCCATTTGAATCAACACGGAGGGATCTAGAGGGGATTATACTTAGTGAAATAAATCAGAAGTAGAAAGATAGATACCAGATGACCTTACTCATAGGTGGAATATGAATAGACAAAATAAAGGAACAGATGAACCAAAACCAACTTGTGGACACTTGCAACAAAACTGAGGTTACCAATAGGGAATAGAATGAGAGGGACTGGGGAAGAAATGATGGAATCCACTGGGCAGAGGTGAAGAACACTTGGTGATTTGGTGGAGGCCAAGTTGTGTTGACATATGTATGAGGAATGGGGAACCTTTACATGTGAGTTTATTTCAATGTGTAAAAATAAATAAATAATAAAAATAAATAAAATAAGTTGCTATGCTTAAAGTAATGAAAATAAGAATTTAAAAATAACACAAGCTTTATATTTTTGCAGGTTCAAAGCAGTAATAGTTTGTAAAAAACAATAGTTTATTTTTGGATTAGTCTAGCGAATGAAGTAATTTACTAATCCATGCTTAATGCTTACAAGATTATAATACAGAGGTTTTTATCTCAAACAAGAATGTGTTGCATATGCTCCAACCATAGTGCTTGATGCCCCATCATTTGGTAGAAATATCAGCAAAGATAAAAGTATGAGATGCTATAGAGATATCAAGTTGACATGTGAATTATAAGTTTATTAAATAAATAAGTCTAAATTGAGTAGCCTTAAAATTACTTTAAAAATGTAATACTCTATGTATTAAACAGGTTTTAGAATTTATCTTTCATGTTATTTATGCCATCAGTGTGTCTTTTTCTCTAATGGGGAAAAATAATAACATATTATATTGCACTTAAAGCAGTATAGATTTTCATACTGGCTAAATAATTCCCTACTACACCTTTGAAAATTTCAGTTATTCTTCCAAGCCCCAGAAGAAAATGGAAGCCAGTATAACAACTGTATAAATTCAGGGATCAGTTAGATCTAAGTTTGTGGTCTAGTCTTGTCATCTGCCTGTCAGCTTGAGCTATCTGCAAAATGAGACCAAGATTACCTATGTTAGAGGGTAGTTGCAAGAATGAAATAAAATATCTAACTCTTTATACAAAGAATGTAATCCAAGGACAAGCAGCTTCAGCAGCACCTGGAAGCTGGTTAGAAATGCAGGATCTTGGGCCCTGCCCGGAAGTCTGCTGAAACAAAGGTTGCATTTGAACAAAATAAACAGGTGATTCATCTGCACATTCAAGTTTCTTCTGAAACTCTGGTCTAATTCAAACTCTCCATTTGAATTGAATGGGCAAATCTGGAGCTCACAGAATTTGTGACTTGTGCACATCATACAGAGATGAGATCCAGGTCTCCAGTTAGGAGCCTAAGCAACAGTTATTCAACAATGATTTTAAAGAATGGCACTCAGCATGCAAGCATTTCTGTACACATGTGTAGGAAATTGTAATGCTGCCCTCCTGGGCTCAGGACAGGGCCTGACACTCAGGGCAGGTGCTTGCAGCTGTCTTCTCAACTGTGCTGAAGTGCTATTACTGATCCATGCACATTCTTCAGGAGAAGCAAGATGGGCTGACAATGTTGTTGGGACTCAGGAATGACAAAGCTAACCAGCTATACTAACAGAGACTCTGGTGTTGAAATACAATTTTTTAGAATTTTGGCATCTTTTATAAGAAAGAATTTTAATTTTGCCTTCTGGAAAAATTAAAGTACCAGAGTAGAATCTCTTAAAATCAGATTTATGAAGACGCCATCAGTCCACCCATGTGAACCTAGCTCGTCCGTATCCTCCCTGGCCTTCCTTCTCCCTGAGAAAGTCAGTCTAGTCTTGGCCATTTGCACAATGTTAATTCTTCCCAATCATGAATATGAAACATCTTTCTATCTCTGTATCTTCCTCTATTTCTTTTAATAAAGAAATACCAGTTTTTCACCTCCTCAAGTAGATACCAAGGTATTAACTGCTTTTGGTTTCTACTGAAAATAGGATAAATTCCCTTTTTAAAAATTTATTATTATTATTGAAGGGATATTGCCTTTTGAACATGACTTGTTTTGACGTGTACATAGTGGTATTTTTATATTTACTAATAGTGTAGTAGATTTACGAATATTCCCCCCCTTTCTTCTCCCTTCGTTTACAGTTAATTCCCTTCATCCTAATTCCCCCATCCCTCCCCATCACTTTGGTACTCTCTTAATTTGCCTTTTTGTCTCTCATCTCTAAGAGCCCATAGTTGTCTGGAGTAGTGTTCTCTCTCTTCCTCTCTCTCTCTCCCCTGTCTCCATTTTTAGTGTTGTTTATGTTTTTTGTTTTCCTTTACACATCATGAGTGATATCATACAATGTCTGTCCTCCTTCTGGCTTATCTTGCTAAGCATAATTCTCTCCAAGTCCATCCATGTTGTTGCAAATGGCAGGATCTCTCCTTTTTTGGATACACAGTATGCCATAGTGTATATGTACAACATCTTCCTTATCCACTCCTTTGTTGATTGGTATTTAGGTAGTTTCCAGCTCTTAGCTATTGTGATTTGTGCTGCAATGAATATGGGGGTGCACATATCTCTTCAGATAAGTGTTTTTGTGTCTTTGGGGTAAATTCTCAGTAAAGGAATAACTGAATCATGTGGAATTTCCATTTTCAATTCTCTGAGGAGTCTCCATACTGCTTTCCAGAATGGTTGCACCACTTTACACTCCCACCAATAGTGAATTAGAGTTCCCTTTTCTCCACATCCTCTCCAGTACTTATTATTTCCATTTTTTTAATAATAGCCATTCTTACCAGCGTGAGGTGATATCTCATCGTTGTTTTCATGACCATTTCCCTGATGACGAGATGTAGAGCATCTTTTCATGAATTTGTTGGCCATTTGTATGTCTTACTTGGAGAGGTGTCTATTAAGGTCATCAGCCCATTTTTTGTATAGCTTGCTTGTATTTTTGATGTCCAATTTTTTGTGATCTTTGTATATTTTAGATATTAACCCTTTATCTGAGCTGTGAGAGGCAAATATCTTTTCCCATTCAGTTGGATGCCTTTTTGTTTTTATGCGTTTCTTTTGCTGAGTAAAAACCTTTTGGTTTTATGTAATCCCACTTGTTTATTTTGGATTTTATTTGTCTTGCAATGGGAGTTGAGTTGTCAAAGATATCTCTTAGATCTATGTCTAATAGCATTTTGCCTCCATTCTCTTCTATGTGTTTGATGGTTTCTGGTCTTACGTATAAGTTTTTAATCCATTTTGAGTTAATTTTTGTGTATGGTGTTAGGTAATGGTCGTTTCCACCTTTTTCATGTGACCATCCATTTCTCCCAGCACCATTTATTAAAGAGACTGTCCTTGCCTGATTCTAAGTTTTTGACTCATATGTCAAAAATTAGGTGTCCATATATGTGGATTTATTTCTGAACTTCCAATTGTATTTCATTGATCTGTCTTTCTGTTTTTATAATAGTACCATGCTGTTTTATTATTGCTTCATAGTAGAGTTTGAAGTCAGGGACCATGACTCCTCCGTTGTTGGTTTTTTTCTTGAGGATGGTTTTTGCTATCCTGGGTTGTTTGTGTTCCAGATAAATTTCATTATTTTGTGTTCTATTTTTGTGAAGAATGTCTTTGGAATTTTGATAGGGATAGCACTGAATCTATATATTGCCTTGGGCAGTGTGGCCATTTTGATTATGTTAATTCTTCCAATCCATGAGCATGGAATAGCTTTCCATTTCTTTGTGTCATCTATTTCTTTTAGCAATGTCCTATAGTTCTCACAGTATAAGTCCTTCACCTCTTTGGTTAGGTGTATCCCAAGGTATTTTTTTTTTGATGCAATTATAAATGGTATTGATTTCTTCATTCTCTATCTGTATTTTCATTGTTGGCATACAGAAATGCAACAGATTTTTTAATGTAATTTTGTAGCCTGCCACTTTACTATGTTATTATTTTCTAGTAGCTTTTTACTTGATTCTTTAGGGTTCTCTATGTATATTATTACATCATCTGCAAAAAGGGAGTTTCATTTCTTCTTTCCTATTTGGATACCTTTATATCTTTTTCTTGTCTAATTGCATTGGCCAGGAACTCCAGCACTATATTGAATTGTAATGGTGAGAATGGACATCCTTGTCTTGTCCCTGATCTTAGGGGAAAAGTTTTCAGATTTTCTCTCTTTAGTAAAATATTGCCTGTGGCTTGTCATACATAGGCTTAATTATGTTGAAGTATGTTCCTTCTATACCTATCTTTGAGGGTTTTTAACATAAAAACCCTCTTGTGAAATGCTTTTTTCTGCATCTATTGAGATGATCATGTGGTTTTGGTCATTTTTTATTTATATAGTGTATCACATTTATTGCTTTGCATATGTTGAACCATCCCTGCATCTCTGGAATAAATCCCACTTGATCATGGTGTATGTTTTTTTCTATATGTTGCTGAATTTGGTTTGATAGTATTTTCTTGAAAGTTTTGCACCAGCATTCATTAAGGATACTGGTCTATAGTTTTCTTTTTTCGTGCAGTCTTTATCTGGATTTGGAATCAGCATAATATTGACATCATAAAAAGTGTTTGGAAGTTTTCCAACTTCTATTTTTTGAAACAATTTAAGGATTGGAATCAAGTCTTCTTTGAATGCTTTTTGTAGAATTTGCTGGTGAAAACGTGTAGTCCAGGGCTTTTGTTTTGGGGAAGGTTTTTGATCACTGTTTCAATTTCCTTGCTTGTGATTGATCTGTTCATGGTATCCAGTTCTTCTCTGTTTAGTTTTGGGATATTGCACCTTTCTATAAATGTGTCGATTTCTTCTAGGTTATTGTGTTTGTTGCTATATAGTTGCACATATAGTCCTCTTTATTTCTGTTGTATCTGTTGTGAATATTTCTTTTTCATTTTTGATAGTATTTATTTGTGTTTTCTCTCTCCTCTTTTTAGTGTGTATGGCTAGTGATCTTTCTATTTTGTTTATTCTTTCGAAAAACCAAATTTTGGATCCATTGATTTTTTAATAGTCTTTCTGATTTGCATTTCATTGATTTCTGCTCTAGTCTTTATTATTTCCTTCCTTCTGTTTGATTTAGGCTTCTGTTTTTCTGCTTATTCTAGTTCCTTTAGGTGATAGCTTAGGTTTTTCATTTGTGATTCTTCCTGTTTTCTCAGGTAGCATTATATCACCATACATTTTTCTCTTATTACTGCTTTTTCTGCATCCCAGATTCTGAGAAGTAATTTCTTCATTTCCATTTGAATCCAGATATTTTTAACTTCTTCCTTAATTTCCTCTTTTACCCCCTGGTTGCTCAACAATTATGTTGTTTATTCTCCACTCTTTCGCAGTTTTCCTCTTTCTTTTGGTTGATCTTTAGTTTGGTGCCATTGTGATTTGAAAAGACGTTAGATATGACTTCAGCCTTTGAAAATTTACTGAGACTTGCTTTGTGTTCCACCAAATGGTCTATCCTTGAGAATGTTCCATGAGCACTTGAGAAGAATGTGTAGTCTATAGTTTTTGGGTGAATTACTCTATATATGTCTACTAAGTCCAGCTCTAAAATTTTGTTGTTAAAAGATCTTGTTTCTTTTTGATTCTCTGGTTGATGTCTTTTACTGAAAGAGGAGTACTGAAGTCCCCTACTATTATTGAGTTGCTGTTAATATCCTTATTTAGATCTGTTAATATTTGCTTGATATATTTGGGTAGTCCTTTACTGGGTGCATGAATGTTAATAAGTGTTAAGTCTTTTTGTTGTATTGATCCCTTTGTCATTATATAATGTCCATCTTTATCTTTTTAAATTTTCTTTAGTTGAAAGACTACCTTATCTGACATGAATATAGCTGTTTCTGCTCTTTTGGATTTGGCATTAGTTTGGAGTTTTCCATCAATTCACTTTAAGCCATTGCTTGTTTTTCGACCTAAGATGGGGTTTTTCGTAGACACCATAGAGTTGGGTTATGTTTCTTAAACCATTTAGCAACTCTGTGCCTTTTGATTGGTGTGTTCAATCTATTTACATTTACAGTAATTACTGACATTTGAGAACTTGCTGCTGCCATTTTGACTTTTGTTTTCTGGCCATGTTGATCTATTTGTTACTTTGTTATATTTTTGTGAAGCTTTTCCTCTTTGGTTTAGCTAGTGGAGCCTCTTTTAACATTTCTTGTAGAGGAGGTCTCACGGTTGCAAACTCTCTTAGTTTTTGTTTGTTGGGAAAAACCCTAATTTCTTCCTCATACTGAAAGAGAGTTTTGTGGGATATAGTATTCTTGGCTGGCATTATTTGTCCTGAAGTATTTTGAAAACATCATTCCATTGTCTTCTGGTCTGCAGGGTTTCTACTGAGAAGTCTGAGGTTAGTTTGATAGGAGTGCCTTTATAGGTTATCTCCTTTTTTCCCCTGGCTACCTTTAGAATTCTTTCTTTGTCTTGGATTTTTGATAGTTTCACAATTACGTGTCTTGGTGTAGTTTTTTTTTGGATTTATGTAACTGGCTGTTCTGTTTGCTTCATTGACCTGTATGTTCGTTACTTGTTCTAGATTTGAGAAGTTTTCAGTCATTATTGCCTTGAAGATGTTCTCTGCTCCTCTCTTTTTCTCTTCATCTTCTGGGATACCCAGTATTCTAATGCTGTCTTTCCTGATGGTGTCAGATAGTTCTCTGAGTGCTTCTTCGTTTTTTGTATTAATATCTCTTTCTTCTTCTTGGCTTCTTTCTGCATTACTATCCTCTACATCACTAATCCTTTCCTTCATTTGAGTTATTCTGGTACTGTAGTTTTCTATATCATTCCTAATTTCATGAATTATCTCCTTTAAAGCCTGTGTTCCTGTTAGTTTTTTTCTATAGACCTTCAGTCTCTGCCTGTTGGTGCTTAATTATTTGTTTAAGCTCTTTGTTTTGTTTACCTGAATTTTCTTTTAATTCTCTGAATTTCTTTATGATTGCAGACTTGAATTCTTTATCTGTTAGAAAAAAAACATTCTTCCATATCTTCAAAGTTAATTTCTGATGAGCTGTCGTTTTGCTATGATTCCATTTCCTGAGGTTTCAGGGTGTGTTGTAGTTCCCGTCCCCTACCCCATGTTTTGGGATCTTGTTGATCTGCTAGTTTGTTTAATTTCTACTAAGGGCACTCTTTCTTTTATTTTGTATTTTTGACCCTTACAGGCTTCTGTAATGTGTCTTGCTGTGTCAGGGAGTGATGATGGCTGCTGTGTGGAGATGGGCATGGGGCTTAGGGTGTAGTGGTCCCCTGTGAGTGTGTAGCTTTGCCACCTGGTGGTGGGGGGAAGGTAGGCTTGTTTTGCCGGTAGAACTCTGCTTTCTGGGGCTATGTGACATGAGTCTGCTCTCTGCATTTATGTTCCTGGTATCGCCAAATCATCAGGGTCAAGTCCTTTTCACGGGTTGTTCTTCAGGGCCTTAGCCACTAGATCCCGATTCCCAGGGGCCCAAGCCTCCAGGTGCGTAGTGGAGGGTGCGCAGCACCTGTATGTTCCTGTTCTTTCTGTCTCCAATTTTCTCCTTCTGGGTTTTTTCTAGTCAAGAGTTGCTGGCAGAGTTCACCACGGCCCCTCCCCTGAGTAGTTTGACTCAGACTTGCGGTTCCCTGTTCTGTCTCAATTTGCATTGCTAGAGGTTAGGGAGACTATCTGTGCTCTTTCTGCAGGAGAAGGCTCATAGCGACGAGATCACTGATGCTTCTAACCCCAAGCATGTGAAGACAAAGGCCGTGTACTTTTACCGCTGCTTGGCTCCCATTTCCACGGTCCCCCATTGTTAGCCAAGAGTTACCAGTAGCGTTGTTCATTCTGATTCAGGCTTGAGGCTCCCTGCTCTTTCTCACCACTAGAGATTAGCGGGGCTGCTTCTGCAGTTTGCACTGGGAGAAGAAGGACTCAGCAGCAGGATCTTACTGTCTCAAACTCCGTGTGGGTGCTGGAGGTCACCGTGACTGTTTTGCACTCTTTAGAATGTCCTCGTGTCTCATGCAACTCCAGCTAGGCTCTGGCAGGGAAAGGCTGATAGTGTCTGTACTGTCAAAGTCTCCTTTCTGGGGACTCCCCTTTGCTGCTGTAGTCTCTATCGAATCCCTGCACCTCTCACCTACCTATAGAGTTGGTTGGTAGTCTTCTTCTGTTCTTGAAGTTGCTTTGTTCAAAGCTGAAGTAGGAAAATCCCTTTTTATGTGTTGGTTCCAAAAAACTCATTTTGTTTTTTTTTTCCTGTGCGGCGTCTCAGTGCCTGCTTTCCATAGATGCCATATTGCATTTTAGGACAGACTTCTTGATTTTGTTCTCTTCTATCACATTGCATATAAAAGTGCAACAGACTTTTGTACATAAATTTTGTAGCCTGGCACTTTACTGTACTAATAAATTCTAGTAGTATTTTGGTGGTCTTTAGGGCTTTCTACATATATTACCAAATCATCTGCAAACAGTGGTACTTTACTTCTTTTCTAATACTGATTTCTTCCTGTTGCCTGATTGCTCTGGCTAGGACCTCTAGTACCTAGTATGATGTTAGGTAGCAGTGATGAGAATGGACAGCTTTGTCCCATTTTTGATCTTAGAGGAAACACTTTTATTCTCTCGTCATTGAGTATGATATTGAGTTTATCACATATGGACTTTATTCTGTTAAGGTATGTTCCTTCTATCCCAATTTTATGTATAACTTTTATGAGAAATGTGTGCTGAATCATATCAAATGCTTTCTGTGCATCTACTGATAGGGTTACGAGTAGGCAGGCAGGCAGAAGAGAGAGGAGTAAGAAGTATTTATTTATTTTATTTAGTTGTTCATCTTGATTGTTTCTCCCAGTCCCAGGTTGTGAATCAGGGTCTTTGAAATACATATGAACTATGACTATGATTTTGATTTTCTCCTTTACCCTAGCATATGATTTAACCTCCAAATATTTTTACTTTCCCAGTGTTTTTTAATGGTTGATTTCTAGTTTTATGCCTTTGCGATAAAAGAAATTGCTTGGTATGATTTCAATCTTGGTAAATGTATTCGACTTGTTTTGTTCCCCAATATGTAGTATCTTTGACAATCTTCCATGACTGGTTGAGAAAAATGTGAATACTGCAGTTATTGGATGAAATGTTCATTATGTGTCTATTAAACCCATCTGTTCAAATTTGTTATTTAAAGTGGTTATTTTCCTGTTAATTTTCTGCCTGGCTGATCTGTCCATTGTTTTAAGTGTGTGTGTGTGGGAGGGGGGTCAAAGACTTCTACTATTATTGTATTGCTGTCAATGTCTTTAATTCTGTTAAAATATATTATACACACAACATATATATATATATCATATATGTTAACACCTTAATAATTATATAATGTCTATTCCTGTCTTTTGTTACTTTCTTTAGTTGGAAGTCCATTTTATCTAAGTATGACTGTCCCTGATTTTTTTTTAGGTTACCATTGAATTGTAGGATTGTCTTCCAACCTTTGATTTTTAGAACTTAGATGCAGCAGAACTCTGCATCTAGAACTTGGCTGCAACAGAAAGTTGGGTTTTGTTTTTTAATTTATTTGGTCACTTTTGACTGGTGAAATTCATTAACACTTAGGATGATAATTCATATGCAACTGTTAATTACTATTTTGTTTTCTGAGTGTTGTTGCAGACAGTAACTTTGTTCTCTTATTCTCTTTTTAAGTGCTTAAAAGCATTTGTTGTTTAGTTTCCATTTCCATTTTCTTCTTTGTATTTTTTCTAATAATTTATGTTTTGAAGTTACCCTGGGGTTTAGATAAAAGTTTCTATATTTATAAACTGCTTTAACTTGAAAGCAAATTAGTCTTAAGTTCATTCAACATTTCACATTTCCTAACATTTTATATTTTTTATGTTCTGCTGCTTCTAAATGGAATTTCCTTTCATTTTATGGAACACTATTATTGTTAGGCTGGCTCAGAAAGATGGGACGGCGGGCATGCCCGGCGGCCAAGCCCGGGAAAAAGGTGGATGACATCAGAATAAGGGATGCGACCCCCACACCTGGATTCACAGGGCCAATCCCCACTCACGACATAGGAAGCCCGTGAAATTCCTCTGCTTAAAGAGCCGGTTCCCCTTTGTTCTGGCGCGCGACTTCCCCAGCCCGCGACTTCCCCAGGCCCATTTTGCGGACTTGGGAATTTCGCCCGGGTGCGCAGAGTCCAATAAAGCCCTGACTATTCTTCTTTTTTTGTCTAATTGACTTTTTCTCCTCGCGGAGCCCAGACAAACCTTACAATTATTTCTTGCAAGGGTGGTTTTGTGATGGCAAATTCCTTTAATTTTTACATATCTGCAAAGCTCTTTATCATTCCTTATCAGTGATAATCTAGCAGAGTAGAGTATCCTTGGTTGAAAATTCTCTAATTTCAGTACTTGGAATGTATTATACCATTCCTTTCTGGTTTGTAAATTTTCTGCTGAGAAATCTAAAAATCTTATGGAGACTCCTTTGCATGTAACTCTCTTGTATGTGACTTGTTTTTCTCTAGCTGCTTTTTATGATTCTTTATCTTGTATTTTTGTCATTTTTAATGACAATGTGTCGAAGTGTAGGTTTGTTTGGGTTTCTTTTGTTTGGAACTCTGAGCTTCCTGGATCTGGAGGTCTGTTTCATTCCTCAGAGTAGGGAAATTCTCAGCTATTATTTCTTTAAATGTGATCCCTGCCTTTTTCTCTTCCTCTTCTCATTCTGGGACCCCTATGATGCAAATATTGCTCCTCTTATATTAACACATATGTCTCACATGCTGTCTCCATTTAATTCTTTTTTCTCTTTGTTGGTCTGGTTGGATGCATTCCATTGATATATCTTGCAGGTCACTGATTCGATTGGAGGCTTCTTCCAGTCAGTTGAGCCCCTCTATTGTGTTCTTTAGCTACATAATTTTTTTTTACCAACTGCCTCATATTTTCTACATCTTTGTCATTGTTCTCTTTTTTGTTACTTCATTGTTCTCCAGATTTCAGCATTTAAACTGTTTCTTTAAAATCTTCAGCAGGTAGTTTACTTAATTCTGTTGCAGTCATATTTTCCCTTGGGTTTCGCTTTGGCCCATCATTTCATGTATATTTCTGACTCTTCATTCTGATAGGTATCCTATGTTTATTACCAGGGTTAAGCTTCCCTGATATAGTTTTGTGTTGGGGTATCACATTGCAGAACTTAGGTCTGGGGTGTTACTCTGGAATGCTGCACTTCCTTTAGGTGTGTGATCTCAGCACTTGATAGAATTGCTGAAACTGTAGAGCTGGCACTGTGTTGAGGCCAGAGTACAGGCTTAGGGTTTAGGGCTTAAGGTTAGGGTTAGGGTTAGGGAATGCAGAGAATACTCCTAGATTCATAGGCATAAACAACAAAGCACAAGAAGAGTTATGGGTCCAGTTAGCAAGCAGGTCACAGCCTCAACAGAGGCTACTGGATAAAGGCAGCCAGAAACTGTTGAAGCAGAGCATACTGCTCTGTGAAAATCATCAGTCCTCCACAGGAGTGGCAGTCCCAGCAGGGGGCAACAAATAAGCCCTGGGTCCTGGGGGTTGAAGATGTAAGAAATACCAAGGAGATATAAAGTTCTTTATCAGTAACCTCTAACTGGCATTAACTATTTCTCTGAAATGATCTCCCCTGAGAGAGCAGGGGAATAGAATGTTCTTTGCCAAGAATCACTCAGCAACCTATACCATAGCAGACCTGGTTGTCTGTCTCCAGTTTCCCAAGAAACACAACTGTTAGCATAGTCTGGCATGAGTATTCTGATGCTGGAGCGGGCAGGTGCTAAACTCTTAAGACTTCTGTAATGTCAGCCTTCAGTTCCCCCACCACATAGAAATTATGTGTTCACAAGGAGACTATACCTCTTTCTACTTCATACTGAGAAATTTTGGGTTTAATGGCTGAAAACCATTTCCTAGTTGTGGGTACACCCATTTCCCAATGTGGGGGTAGGCCCTTCAGCAACATAGAGAGTGCTCTTATCACTCCCTATTGACCCTGGGGTCTCCAAACTGGGTGACATGGCACCAAGACAGATTATCTTCTACTGTTTATAAGGATATGTGTATGTTCCCTGTGGAAGTGCTGGCTCCCATTTCTTTTCAAAGGTCATAATTCCTCCCCCCGCTCCCCCCAAGGAAAGGTACAGGCAGCCGTGAAGGCAAGTAGGCAGACAGGAAGAGAGAGGAGAGGAAGAAGCATTTTATTTTTATTTAGTTGTTCACACTGGCTATTTCCCTCTCGACCCAGGGGTATATGGTCTGTTTCTTCAGGGGTGACTGACCCAATAGCTATTCCAAAAGGTCAAAGTTTGTATTTTTTATTATTTTAACTATGTAAGTTCTTTTATTCATTTTTTTCATTTATTTTATTATAGTATCTTATTCTACACATTAAAACTAACTCATATGTAATGGTTTCCCATTCCTTATATATATGTCAACACAAGTCATAATTTTATGACTTTGTAGCTTTTTTCTGGGGAGGAGGTGAGCGCAAGCTTTTAACAGTCCATCAGTTTCGAATAGCTCTTCCTGCACCCCAGACTAATTCTCAATGTGGTAGGTCCAAGGATGACTTCTGAGTCAAATCCTATTTTCACTTTTTAAAAATTGATTTTATTGAAGGAATGTTGCATTGTAACACTAACTAGGTTTAAGGTATATATGATAGTATACTTATATCTATATATATTAAGTCTACCACTTTTTACTGCACTATATAATTAATCTCCATTATTCCATTCCCTCTCCCCACACATCTTTCCCATCTCTTCCTGCATCAACTAATTTGCTTTTTTTTGAGGGGGTGGGCTAAAAATCTATTGTTGTTTGATTTAGTTCATTAGTTTGATTGAAATCTATATACAACACATATGATTTATATGTCTATCTTTCTCCTGTTTTATTTCACTAAGGATTATTCCATCTAGTAGAATGCTGTGAATGTTAAAATTTCACCTTTTGATAGCTGTGTAGTATCTCATTGTATATATATATACCAATATCTGTCAATGGGCATTTAGACAGTTTCTAGCTCTTGGCTATTATAAATACTGCTGCAACGAACATGGAAATGTATATACCTATGCAAATAAAACTTGTGTGTTTTTAGGATAAATACCCAGTAGAGGAATAACTAGATCATATGGGATTTCTTTTCTCAATATTTTGAGGAATCCCCATACTGCTTTCCACAATGGTTGCACCATTTTATACTCCCACAGTTTCCAATCTTTTGGATAACAACCATTCTCACAGGTGTGACGTGATATCTCATTATTGTTTTGATTTTTATTTCCCCAATAATAAGAGTAGACTATCTTTTCATGTTCCTGTTGGCCATTTGTATGTATTCTTTAGAGAAGTGTCCACTAAGATGATCTGCTCATTTTAAAATTATTAATTTTTTGTTTAGTTTTACGACTTCTTTATCTATTTTGGATATTCACTTGTCAGACTGTGACATGCAAAATCTTCTCCCACTCAGTAAGAGGTCTTTTTGATGAGAGTTTCTATTTTTGTGTAGCTTTTTGGTTTAATGTAATCCCATTTGTTTATTTTGGATTTTATTTCCTTGCTATTGGAGTCAAGTTCCCAAAGACATCCCTTAGGTCAATGTTTTGTAGAGTTTTGTCTATGTTTTCTTCTATGTATTTTATGGTTTTCAGTCTTACATCTAATTAAAACTTTAATCCACTTTGAATTAATTTTTGTGTATAGCATTAAGTTGTGATCTAGTTTCAAACTTTCATAAGTGGCTATCCAGTTTTCCCAACACCATTACTGAACAGAGTGTCATCATCCAATAGTAAGTGCTTGATTCCTTTGTCGAAAATTAATTGTTCACATGTGTGTGGATTTATTTCTGGGCTTTCAGTTCTGTTCCATTGATCTGTATTTCTATTTTTATTCCTATACCATGCTGACTTGATCATTATTGTGTTGCAGTAGAGCTTAAAGTCAGGGAGATGGTACATCTATTTTTGTTCGTTTTACTTAAGATTGTTTTGCTCTCTTGGGTCTCTTGTGGTTCCAAATAGTTTGATTTTTTTTGTTCTATATCTATGAAGAATGTCTTTGGGATTTTAATGGGGATAGTACTGAATCTGCATATTGCTTTAGGTAATATGACCATTGCAACTGTGTTAATTATTCCAATCCATGAGCATGAAATATTTATTTCTTTGTGTAACCTGTTGATTTTAAAAGTGTCATATGGTTTTCAGAGTTTCATTTCTTTAGTTATTTTTATTTCAAGGTATTTCATTCTTTTTTGCTTCAGTTATAAATGGTTTTGTTTTATTAATTTCTCTTTCTGAAATTTCATTAATTGCATATAGAAATGCAACAGATTTTTTAATATTAATTTTGTAGCCTGTCACTTTACCCAAATTCTATTTTTAAAAGAGCTTTGATCTACACACTCAGTTCAATGATTTAAAGAAATTACCTCTCTGAGATCAAGGTTCTTAGCAGGGTTGGACACTCACAGTGATCATTTAACTCTACGATTCAAAATGGAAGCCTTTACATCTCAGTGAAGACACTGTCAGAAGCATTTAACAACTGCATATTTGGGTGATAGTATTTTATGCTAAACTAAACCTGTCTTCTGGTAAATTAAGTCTATTTTATTTTACACATTTCCTTTTCTTGACCTCTAAAAATATGAAGTGGTTGATTCTGTACTGACAGCATGAAAAGGTATGCTAAACTAAACCTGTCTTCTGGTAAATTAAGTCTATTTTATTTTACACATTTCCTTTTCTTGACCTTTAAAAATATGAAGTGGTTGATTCTGTACTGACAGCATGAAAAGGTAAATAAAAATAAACTAAAATATTTATAAAAGTAAAAATTTTCCAGAAAAAAGCACCCCTAATTTTATTTTTCGATTTCTAATTTATCATGTCTATAATCCTTTCTTATCCTTCTGACTCAAAATTTTCCCTTCATTTAAAGATCCATTGGAAACTTTTCAATACTGATACCTTTAATGTTGATATTCAATATTCAATTCTTTCAAAATCGTAATGTGCCTGAATGGTCAGTTTAATATCTTACTCATTTCTGAAATAAAAGTACTGAAATTACAGAAAACTTTTATGACTTTTATGTCAGATATCTTTACTTAAAAATAAGAAATCTTTCAACATAATTGATGAAATCACCACACAGACAAAGAATTTAGGTGCATATATGAGGACCTTGATTAACCAGTGATAATGATAATCAATTGGGATTTATAAGGAAATCCTGTCACTATGAAAAAGGCAGAAGCCAAAATGTTTAGGAAATAGGTATCAATTTGCTCCAAAGTGCTTTCTGTGTGGATAAGGAGAAATGTGGTCCTGTTTTGATGTCATTTTAAATGACCTTAATAAAATCTGTTGTTACTTCCAATAACAAGCATTCAAATTTGTAATGCAATAGAACATAGTACAATGGACAGGCAAGTTCAAAGTTTTCACAGAACTGTTCTGGCAGAATCAGATTTAATCTTGATTATACAAATGAAATTAAAATTTAAAAAGTTAAAGAGCCAGAAATAGTACTATTATATTTATCTCCTTTTTTTGTGTAATTGACCTTACAGAAAAGCTTTCAAAAACTATACCATTAACCTCCTACAAGACAAATTCTGGCCAAGCCTGGTCACAGGGTGGCAATTCAGTCATAGAGACACTTAATGGTAATTTTTAGGTCAAACAGAACAGCAAATGGAGAGCCTTGATCAGATTCCAAATAAATGATTTGTAAATCTTGAGATGCAGGTTCTCTGCAATCATTATGCATGGAACATTTCAGCATTAACTCCTCTTCTTGGGGAATAATTATGGTCAAAAGACCTAGTTCTAAGTGCCACTTCTATTCCTACCTGAGAATGACATTAGTATTTATGCTTCTGCTCAGTCCTCAGATGCTGTTCCCAGTTAATTGCTGGGACCGAATTCCAGTAATGTATAAACTTCAATCTTTCAAGTTCCACCCCTTTAGATTCTTTAAATAATTGGATTCAATCTATAATATCTATTTAATGGTGACTTTCAAGTTGACTTAACATTAATTAATTTGTTTTAACCACTCCTAAGTAATAATATCTATGAAGTCACAGATGTGCTAGAAAGTTTTAAACAATAATTATTAAAATTGTACAATAAAATTAAATTTGAATACAATATTTATAATATATAAATAAAATTTTATTACTGTTGACCATTCAAATGGAAATGTTTTTGTATAACCTAGTTGTGATCAATTACATATCAAAAATTACTTATCCACATATATGTTAAAGTATTTTTGAAACTGAATAAA
Source organism: Solenodon paradoxus (assembly GCA_004363575.1). Classification (NCBI taxonomy): domain Eukaryota; kingdom Metazoa; phylum Chordata; class Mammalia; order Eulipotyphla; family Solenodontidae; genus Solenodon; species Solenodon paradoxus. The sequence continues at coordinate 179,981 of RJWH01002103.1, read as the reverse complement.
TTCAAAACATAAGCTGGGAGACCCACTTCCAGAATAGTGGCGTTAAGAGTGCTATAGACCCATTTTCCAGGAAAAGAAACATAACTGGTAAGAATTATTTTTAAATAGTCATTAAAAAGCCTGAAAATTATCTAAAAGGCACATATCATATTAAGAAATATTTAGGAGCAAATTAAACATAAAGCAAGAAGAAAAAGAATAACAAAGATCAGAACTGAAAATGATAAATATAAAATAAAATAGAAAAAGTCAACAAAACCAAAATTTGATTCTTTGAGAAAAATAACAAAATTGACATTTAGAAGGCTGACAAAAAAGATTCATATTACTAAAAGCAGCAATGAAAGAGGGAACAACTGCCAGTCTTACAAATGTAAAAAGGATTATAATGGAATAACATGAACAAATGTATGCCAATAAATTAGATAAAGTAGATAAAATTTTAAAAATTCTAGAAGGACACTAACTACCAACACTGATTTAAAAAGAAATAAAAATCTAAATAGAGTTATAACAAAGAATTAATTAGGAATTTCGTTAACTCCTCACACACAAAAAAGTCCAAGCCAAAGGACTTTATTGGTGAAACTCTACTAAATATTGAAAGAAGAATTTATACCAGCTCTTCGTAAATCCTTCCAAATATAAAAAAGGAGATATTTCCCAATTCATGCTATAAAGTTAATAGTACCCTGATAACAAAACCAGATAAACACTATCAGAACAAAATTATAGACCAATATCTACCTCATGAAAATAGAAGCAAAAATCCTTAACAAAACACTGGCAAACTATATCCTGCAATATTTAAAAAAAAAGATTGTGCATCACAATCACCTGAGACTTACTCCAGGACTACAAAGTTGGCTTAACATGCAAAATCAATTGAAATAATACATCAATAAAATTAAGGACAAAAATCACATGATCATATCAAAAGGTGCAGAGAAAATGATTGTTATAAAGGGCACAATTTCACTTTTTAAGTGACTATATATAATTTTTTTGAGTATGCACACCACAGCTTCTTCATCCAGTTATCTGTTGCTGTGCATTTAGGTTGTTTCCATGTCTTGGCTATTGTGAACTGAGAACACCCAAATTTCTAAATGCAAAAATGACCTACACCAATACACATCATAGTAAAAGTAGCAAAAGCTAAAATAGAATCTACTAAGGGCTATGAAAGAAAAGAGAACTATAATCTACAAAGGCACAACCATCAACTTTCTCAGCAGACACCCTATGGGTAAGGAGTGAATGACTTATTTAAAACACTAAAAGACAAAAACTACCATCCAAGAATACTCTACCCTGAAAAATTATGATTAAAATATGATGACGAAATAAAGGCCTTAGTTGATAAAAAAAAACAGAAGTTGATGGACTTTTTCATCACCAAACTCATCTTTCAAGATGTGTTGTAAGAAATTTTATAATAAGGAAAACAAAAAGAACCAAAACCCAAGAACGCTAATAAACAGTAAAACAGAATCAGAAACAAAGAACCACCAGCAAAGAGAAAATAAAAAACAGTAAAGGGGAAAAATAAGAATCAGTATAAACATATGAAACAGCATCAGCTCCTAAAAGACTACTGTATAGTGGTAAGGTTAGAGACAACAAGGTTAAAGACAGTAGCCACAAAATTCCATCCTAAAAAGTTACATAGCTTGGAAGAAAAACACAAGAATTGACACTGAAAACATTTAACTCACCAATTAAAACACACAGTGTGGGTATATGGATTTAAAAAAGAGGGCCCATCAAAATTACACCTATAAGAAAATCAGATCCCAAGACAAACAGGCTAAAAGTAAAGGGCTTTTGAAAAATATATCAAAGCAATGAGGATGAAAGAAATTCAAGGATTGTAATATTAATATAAGACAAGATAAACACTCACCTAAAAAGGCGAGGCAACGATGAGACATTACATAATTGTCAAGAGGATAATTCATCAAGAAGGATAACTGTAATTCATATATTGTAACCAATGGTGGACTGCCTAAATATATAAAACAAATTCTGACAGAGCTACAGGTAGACACTGACAGTAACATAATAGTAGGGTGACCTCAACACACTATCGCCCCACTTATTTCAACAGACTACATCAAAGAAGAAAACTAATAAATAAATAAAGGTCCTAAGTGAAGCAATAAATCATATGGACCTAACACATATACAGACCTTTCTATCTAACTAAAAGATGACATTCTTCTCAAATGCACACAGATTATTCTCAAGGATAGACGACACCTGGGACTCGAAACAAATCTCATTAAATTTATCAGGATTAAATTTATAGAAAGAAACTTTTCTAATCACAAAGGGTTAAAACTATAAATAAACCAGAAAAGTAAAAGTTGAAGAACCATAAAATTGTGGAGATTAAATAACTCCAGTATCACTGAGATTTTTAAGACAAAATTTAAATTATCTAGAAACAAATGATAATAGATAAGAACATGTGATATACAGCAAAAACAATTCTAATAGGAAATTTTATAATAATACAAAACATCAAAACTTGAGACATCACAAATTAATATCTAAGCACATACCTGAAAGAACTAGAAAAAGAAATGAAATAAAAAAAGTAAAAGGAAATAATTACAGTAGAAACAAAATAAAATTCAAAACAATAAGACTCTCCAAAAGATGAATGAAATAATTAATAAAACTGATGTACCTTTAGCCACACTTGAAAAGAAAAACTGAGGAAAAAAAACCTTAATAACAAGAATCAGGAGTGAAAAATGTGTTTACAGTGAACCCGGCAGAAAGGCAAAGGATCATAAGAGACCTATATACCAACGAATTCATCAATCTTGAAAAATGGAAAGATTTATAGAATCTATAATATCCCAAAACTGAAACAGGAAAAGAAAGATAACTTGAACAGACCAATCACAAGGACAAAAATTGAAGGGGTCATCAAAATTTCTCCAGAAACAAGAGACCAAGATTGAAAGTTTCACCAGCAAATTCTACCAACCATTGAAAAAATACCTAAATTCCATCCTACTTAAAATCGTGTAGAAAATTAAAGATGAGAGAAAAATTACTAAGACATTCTATGAGGCTAATGTTATCCTGGTTATAAAATCAGATGGGAGCATAAAAAATGAAATAAACAAAACAAAACAAACTGTTAGGCTGGCTCAGAAAGACGGGACAGCAGGCAGGGACAGCGGGCATGCCCGGTGGCCAAGCCCGGGAAAAAGGTGGATGACATCAGAATAAGGGATGCGACTCCTACACCTGGATTCACAGGGCCAATCCCCAATCGCGATATGGGAAGCCCGCGAAATTCCTCTGCTTAAAGAGCCGGTACCCCTTTGTTCTGGCGCGACTTCCAAGTATGACTTCCCGGCCCTCTGCGGACTTGGGAGTTTCGCCCGGGTGTGCAAACCCCAATAAAGCCCTGGCTATTCGACATTTTTTGTCTGATTGAGCTTTTCTCCTCGCGGAGCCCAGAAAAACCTTACACAAACCTCCATACTAACACAATGATACAGAGATAGTTCAAGCAACTGAAAAATTTCAGTGTCACATAACACATTAGCAAAGGAAGATCAAAAACCATGTAATCACATCAATAGATACAGAAAAAGCATTAACAAAATTCAACACCCATTAATGATAAAAATTCTTATAACAATGGGGATAGAGGCACATAGCATAACAAATGCCACATATAACAAATCCACAGTTAATATCATATACTACATGTCAAAAATCTAAAAGGCTTTTTCCTTAAGATCTGGAACAAGACAAGAATGCTCAGTCTCACCATTACTATTCAACATAGTTCTGCAAGTCCTGGCCAAAGTAGTAATACAAGAAAAGGACATTAAAAGAACTCAAATATGAAAAGAAATAAAACTATTATTATTTGAAAATGACATGTGAGAAAATCCTAAAGATTCCACCAAAAACTGTTAGAAACAATGAATGAATAGAGCAAATGTCTGGATATAAAATTAATTCACGAAATCAGTAGCATTCCCATATGAAACAATGAACTAGAAAATAAAGAAATCCCATTCATAATGACACTAAAAAAGATAAAATACATGATAATGAACTTAACAGAGGAAGTAGAAGACTTATACATTGAAAACTACAGGTGGATTAGCGATTGGGTACAGTTCACATATATCCAAGGACCCAGGTTCACGTTCTGGGTTCAGGTGGAACAACCAAGATAAATAACTAAATAAAATGTTTCTTCCTTTTTTCCTTCCTTCCTGTCTACCTCTGCTCATCTTTATTTCTGCCTTCAACTTTCCTTAAAAAAATGAAAGAAATAGAAGACAAAAAGAAAAGAATATGGCATGCTCACAGATTAGAAGAGAAATTTAGATGGAGAAATTTAATGCAATTCCCATCAAAGTTCCAGGGACATTTTTCAAGAAAGTTGAACAAACATTACTGAAGTTTGTATGACAGCACAAAAAGCCTCAAATAACCAAAGCTATCCTTAGAAAAAAGAAGAGCAGTGGAATCACGCACCTTGATTTCAAACTATAATACCAAGTGATCATCAAAACAGTGTGGTACTAGAACAAAAACAGACACACAGACCAGTGAAATAAAATTGAGAGCCCACTTACATGGGCAGTTAAACTATGACAAAGGAGCTAAAAGCATACAATGGAGGAAGAAAAGTCTATTCAACAAATGATGCTGTAAGAATTTGACAGCCACCTATTAAAAATAAACTAACAACCTTGATTAGTCATTAGTGCCATACACAAAAATTAACTGAAAATGGATTGAAGACTTGGGCCAAGATCCCAAACTATAAAATACATAGAAGAAAGTGTAGGAAAACATCCTCCCTCATGACATCAATCTTAGAGATCTCTTTGGGAAAGTGATACCAATGGCAAAGGAAAATAAAAATAAACAGTTGGGACTACATCAAACTAAAAAGCTTCTGTACAGAAAAAGAAACCACCACTAAAAAAAAAAGGCAACTCCCAGGGAGAAGATGTTCATACAACATATATCATACAAGAGCTTCATCTTCAAAACATATAAAGTTCATATACCTCAACAATAAATAAGTAACTGTGAGCAGAAGAGGTGAATAGAAACCTTTCCAGAGATACATGGATGGCCTACAGATACATGAGGAAATGCTCTATACCACTCAACATTAGAGCAATCCTGTTAAAACCCACAATGAGACACCACCTCACACCAGTGAGAATGGCCTGTATCAGAAAGGCTATAAACAACAACTGTTAGAGGGAATGTGGAGAAAAAGAAACCCTCCTACACTGTTGGTGGGAATGTAAATTAGTGCAACCTCTTTAGAAACCAGTATGGAGATTCCCCAATAAATAAATAAAGATAAAGAAAGAAAGACAAATGGAGCTACCATTTGATCTAGCAATCTCACTTCTAGGCATATATCCAGGAAACACAAAATAATCAGAAAAATATCTGAACCCCTATGTTCATAGCAACTCAATTCACAATAGCCAAGACATGGAAACAACTTAAATACCCATCAACAATGACTGGATAAAGAAACTGAGGTATATACTCTCAATGGAATTCTATGTAGCTGTTAAAACATAGATGAAACTGTGCTCTTTGTAATAATCTGAACGGAACTGGAGATAATCATGCTAAATAAAATAAGCCAGAAAGAAAAAATATATACACAAGATGGTTTCACTCATATGTGGGATATAAAGAAACAAAACAGACGAATCTCAAGAAAATTCACAAGACACAAGAACATGGCTACCATGTGATGGAAGAAGATAAGGCAGGCAGGAGTCAGCAGGGTAATGGTGAGGGGCACTAGCACTCTGATGGGTGTGGTGGAAAATGCACTCCAACTGTGGTATAATTTCAATATCCTAAAATGCAAACAGCACTGTAATGAAAGAATGATATAACAGTATTGTGATATAAGAATAACAGTAATAAAAAAGTATGAGAGAAAAAATTTTTAAAGGCTCCAGGGCTTCTGTGTCCATATTCCTCAATACTTCTCTGCAGCAAATAATCATAGAACATCTCCCATAAGCCTCATAGGCAAAATACTTTGAGTTTAGAAGCAAAATTCATGCCCAGTCAGTTCTCAAAAACATCACAATTTTGTTGGGGAAATAAGATTGAATTATTTTAAAAAGACGATTAGAAAAAATTTTAATAATATTCTTTTGCTAATAATATTCATAAATTAAAAAGTACTTCTACATCTAATCTCTTCCACATTTGAGACACAGTTTTAAAGTGAGTCTGATAATAGTCATAAAAAATTGCTAAAATATAAATAACTTCACCAACATTTTACATCTTCTTATAGGAATCATGACTTATAGAAGAAACTATAAATTCCTTCTAAAATATTGGTATATTATAAATTTTATTTTGTCATGATACTGTTTCTCATCTTGAATTTCCAAGAGTTAAATGCAACAATAAAACTGAAGGGATCACAACACTTTATCCTACAATCAAAAAATCATACCTAAACTCCTTTGTTTAAAGAGGGGAAGGGAAGAAGGGAAGGAAGGAAGGAAGCACTTTTACTTATTTATTTTTGGTTGTTCCCCCTGGGTCCTTGGGCTCTGCATGGTCCATACCCCAGCTGCCCAGATTTAATTCCTGAGTCACCAGAGCATGCCATCTAAACTCTTTATTGTGAGATTTTTTCCTTCAAACAGGTAAAAGCATGGTGTGAGTAGAGTGATAATTCTACCAAACTTATGTAAGTAATAATATTTCCTATAAACTCTACCAAAAAATGGTCATTCTTTGGTCTACAGCAGACCTTTCTATATGGCTGTGTAAGAGAGGCCTTTCACTTCCCTAAGCATGATATTACCCCTTTTGTGGCCTCCAGAGAGAAGGGAAACTATAGTGTTTTTCAAGCCCTGAATCAATGTAGAAGATGGCAACCAGTATTTAAAGAAACAATAAACTATCATGGTGCAAAGACCAGGATGTGCACTATTGAAAAAGTTTGTTCATCATAGAGTAAAGATAAGTACATTGCGAAGATCTGTATTTGCATGGGGGTTGTGAAAAAAGATGTTTTTCTCACTGTAGTTTAGGGTTTAAAAAGTTTGAAAACCAGTGACTGAATGATATTGACTATCAAATATTTTTCTTCCTAACTTCCACAAAACTTCATTTATTAAATTAGTTTTACTGAAGGAACATTGTATCACAACATTATATAGGTTTAAGTTGTGCATCATAGTAAATCAATATCTGTACATAGCATTACATTCTTTACTGGAATATAGTAACAATACACCCAAGACGGTCTTTTTAAGGTTTGTGGTTGTAATTCAGAAGACCACAAACCTTAAAAAGACACATGTACATTAGGATGGTGTCCTTATGGTTGGACCTAGGCTGGAAACTGACCCACCTGAATTGAGTGACTCTGGATTGGACAGATCATCTTACTTAGCCTCAGTTTCCTCATGATAAAATGTTTAAGGTAACCCCTAAGTGTTCTAAGGTTGTAATAAAGATCTAATAAAATATGTGTGCAAGTGGCATACAATTATACAGCATGCAGTATTTACTTTTTGACCTCATTTAACAAGTGACTACTAAACTCCATTGTTCCCAATCCTTTATTCAACTCTGCCTATTTTTATATTGAAGTCATTCTCAACTGGCTGCAAATTTAATCACCTAGGTGTTTTATAAATAAAATGTCTATGTTTCATCTCAGATTAAATCAGAAGCCAGAGGTGGACTTAGGCAGCTGTAATTTTTAAAGTTCTCCAAGATTATTTTAAGTGTGCAGTTAGGGCTAAGAATATTGTCCTAGATTGCATTACCACTGCCACTTTCTTCATTTTAAAAATTCTGTCTGCTGTCTTCCTCTCACTTATTATACAGACATACACATGCACATGTCCTTTTGGAATATGTTCCTTCATATTGTAGCTGACTTCAGGAAGAAACAAAAAGCTAAGACCTCTTCATTCTTACTCTAATTACTCAATGATATAGAATGTAAACTCAAAATATTTGACATTAAATCTTTCTATAATAAAAGTTAAATTTAGACAAATTATTATTTTGGATAGTCTCAAGAAAATCCCCTAAAAGGTTTTGTTTAATGGCATTTTTAAATTGCTAAGAGAGAACAAAATAGAATTCTATAGTGAGCAAAGAGAGCACAAGATTAAATCCTGTCATTCTCCTTGTGATTTTGTTTAAAGATAGTATGGCAGCCCACAACTCTCTAATCAAAAGCAACTAAAAATCACACAAGATCACCTGGTTAGTTCTTCTATCCCTTTTTACTTACTTACAGAAACATCTGAAAACAAAAAGCACCAAGAGTTCCAGTGAGAAGACAAGTACCAGCCTCAAGGCTCAACTCACTCTTCTGTTTCTTCTTTTCTATTTGATAATGAGACTCCTGAGTTAAAAAATAGAAATTGGTCTTTCAAGTTAATTTTAATTGTAAGATGTATTGTAAATTTAAAAACACAAAATTTAGATTCAGTCTACAGTGCAGTTGATTTCTAAGTATTTTCTGAACTTTCAATGTGTTTGCAGGTCTGCAGGATACCAAAAGGACTAGTCATCAGGAAGGATATTTCCTTGGGTCTAGAGGCTAATCATGTTATGTAAAATAAGATGGGTTTTGTTGGCCAGTAATCCAGTATGAGTTACACTATGGAGATTCAAATGCTATAGATTTGAGGAAAAGGATCTGTGTAGACTGTACTGGTGGAGGAGGTATGTCACTGCTTTCCTTCCTTCCTTCCTCCCTTGGCCACCCCACTTACCTTACCTGGGCTCTTCCTTTTGTCTTAAGGTGTCATTTCTTTTTCTCTTTTAAACCTCTCTTCTCTCTCTTTTGACTGTTTCTTTCCAGCTTTACTATGTTTTCGTTCTAGCTTTACTGATCAATAGCTGTAATTTAAGTCTGGTTATGCTTGTAGCAACACTGGATATAATGGCCCTATGGGAGCTAAGGCAGACCAAGGTGAGTCTGGAACAACTGCATGAGTCAGGTAACAAGGATCTGCAGTCAGAGACAATCATTTTCCCTCTGACAGGTCTTCCTTGAACTCTGGGATATGTATTAAAGGGCATGGCTGTTGTGCCACAATCCACCACCAAAAAACCACATCAAAACAAACTAGGTTGTCAGAAAAGCCAATGGGAAGAACATAAGAAATTCCAATTACAAAGTAAGAAATGTAGTTCTGGCAAACTCTCTCTGGGTCTTTCTCCACCGGATAAAGTGGGCAGTGTCACAGAGGCCCAAGTGTTTTTTCTATAGTTCATCCATGAATCATCACACACATGAATAAAAACTCAAGCTGAGGAGCAGTCTGCAGTGGCATCAAACTACTGTTCCACTCCCTTCTTCTTCCAAAGGTTATTTTTAACAGTTTAAAAGATGCTTGGAGGCAGAAACTGATAATACAAGAAAAAAGATGACAGGCATGATGGGTAATTTAGCTGAGCTTCATGAGACAGCAAACAGCTGAAATGAGGGCAGCATTAAATATAAAATCCATGTTGCTAGACTCCAGCACTAGGAAGCACTTCCTGAGAAATAGGTCAAGATGGCTCCAAGGAACCAGTGGTGGTCACATAATTCTTGTGAGGAGACTGTGCTGATAACAGAGGAACAAATCTGGTCCTGAGAACAGACATCGGGACAAAAAATGCTTCTGAAATGGAAACTTCTTACACAAAACACTGAATGAAACTGCTGCAAACTAAACAGTAAGGTGATAAAGTGTGCCCTGTGTTCCTTTACTCGATAAGGTAACAATGAAATATACTTTCCCAAAAAATTCCAAGATGAAGAAAACAGAAAATTAAAAATAATGCATTCATTTGATGATATATTTAAAATATATTATTTATTCAAGGCCAATTTATAAATTTATTTTTAATACTTTGCAAAAAATAAAGGTTATAATTCAAACATATTTAGAAAATAAAGAAATTCTCAGGCTCCAAAATTAAATTTTATCTACAAAATTCCTGTGTAAAGATAAATAGCTTCAGTTGGTTCATTCAAAGCAGTGAAGGTCAAGTAGAAATTATTCAAAATGGGAAGAAAAAGGAAGCACCTTTTCAGGGAGAGAGAAATGGCACACGTGTTTCCAAAGAGAATGTCATCAGGGGTTTCAACCTCAAGTAGGAATGAGCCTATCTTTTCACAGTATTTTCATAAAGTTTTCAAGGTTTCATTGGGAGGCAAGGACAGGATATTATGCTTATTATTTTATATATGAATGATGCTGGTTCATTTCTTCCTCTTCCATGATGCAATCCTTATTAAAAAGCTTTCTAGATTCTAGATGTGAGGTGTTCCATGAGTCTGAAATGAGGAAAATATTGGTATGGCTTGGCAGCCATCCAATTTACATGAAAGATCAGCTATTACTATTTAAACTTCTTTGGGACTAAACAGTTGGCCTGGGCATTTGTCTCAAAGGGATTCTGTAAATATGTGAAAAGATCCAAGACAGAGGTAACTCTGCAAAATATATTACTAAATGTCTCGTGGAGATGGGAAAGTTGTCTTATAAGGAAAAACAAAAGTAATTGGAATTGTTTAATTCCAGTTGTGCTGGGAACCATTTCACTCCATTAAACTAAGTGTGATCTGGAGAATTAGCACGTCTTCAGCTGAACTGAGGGTGAACGTAAGTTTTATTTATGAAGCATACTGAAGGGGTTGGCTGCTCTCATGAAGGCCGGAATGATGTGTTTCACATGTATTCTGAACTTAACACAGTGCCTGGTACCTGATAAGTGCTCAATAAATATTTTCAAAATAAATGAACATAAGGCCACCTAACAGAATTCTGGAACATGATGTCTAGGGTAGGCAACTCACCAAAATGGCAGGATTTCATCTGTTTTTTTTTATTGGTTTTTTAATAGCTGTGTAGTAATATACATATCATATCTTCTTTATCCAGTTATCTGCCATGGGCACATAGGTTGCTTCCAGCTCTTGGTTATTGTATATAACACTAAATAAACATTAAAGTGCATATATTTCTTCAAATTAGTGTTTTCGAGTTTTTCAGGTGAATATCCAGAATGGTATGAAATTTGTATTTTCAATTTTTTGAGGAATCTCTATACTACTTTCCAATTTACACTCCCATTAACAGTGTATAAGATTTCCTTTTTTTCTGTATCCTGGACACTTGTTTATAGCATTTTGGATAATAGTCATTTTCACAGGTGTGAGATGATAGCTTATTGTTGTTTTGATTGTAACATATTTTAAATTGAAAGCAAGTTAATCTCGAATTCATTCTAACAGTTCACATTTTTACTTCTCTCTCCAACTTTATATTTTTGTTGTCTTGCTGCTTCTAAATGGGGCTTCATTTATTTTAATAGAAATTCCTTTAATATTTCCTGCAAGACTGGTCTAGTTATAATGAATTCCTTTAACTTTTGTTTTTCCTGAAAGTTATTTATAATTCATTCAATTAAAAATGATACCCTAGCAGGGTTATTCTCATCCTGTTCTTTCAGCACTTTGAAGATATCATGTCATTCCCTTCTGACCAGTAAAATTTCTGCTGAGAAATCTGCAGTCCAATGGGGGCTCCCTTGTATGTGACTCCAATTGATATTAAGATTCTCTTTCTGGTGATTTTTTGGTCATTTTAATTACAACATGTATTGTATGTCTGCTGTTTGGGTTTATTTTTGTTTGGAATGTATTTTAACTTCCAGGATCTGAATGTGTTTCCCTCCCCAAGTTAGGGAAGTACTCAGCTATTAAGGTTTCTTCCCCGTTTTTCTCTCTCTTCTGGAATTCCTATGATATGAATGTTGTTCCTCTGGTATTATCCTGTAAGTTTCTAAGGCAATCTTTCTTTCTCTTCATTCTTTTTTCTCTTTGCTGGTCTGCTTAGAATGCTTTTCTCTACCCTATCTTCTAATTCACTGGTTCAACTGGAAGCTCCTTCCAGTCTACTGACCCCTCTATTTTGTTCTTTTGTTTAAGTATTATGCTCTTTAGCTCTATGAATTCTTTAAGAACTTTCTTATATTTTCTATCATTGTTGTATATTTTATTTTGTTTATCCATTTTCTTAATTTCAGTGAGAAACATCGATCTATTGCTTTAAAATTTTAATTGTATTGCATTAGAATTTTTCTCTGGGTTTTTGTTTTGACTCATCATTTGGGTAAATCTCTCTCCGTTATTTTTCTTTGGTACCCTGTGTTTATTTCTATGCATTAGGTTAAAAGATTTTATTTCCCTGTCTTGATGTAAAAGTCTTGTGTTACGATTTAAGACTACAAAATATAGGCCTAGGGTAGAAGCTCCATCTTCCATGGCCTGGGACTTCTGGCAACAGACCAGGCAGGCAAAGGGCAGGTGTTTCTGGACTGCGGGAGTCTCTTGTGACTCTCCTGAGAGCTGTTGTAGTAGAGTTGGAAGCTCTAGCAACCAAGGTTTTCAATAAAGCACTTAGCTCCTGTGTTGTACTTGCAGTCTCTGGCTGTTTGTTGCTATCCTAGACAAATGTTGCCCTGGTAGCCAAGAGAACCACAGCCAGGAGAACAAACTGTTTTAATCTGCTAATGATCATGTTCTGACTTAGCATCCACCAATGCTAAACTCTAATATGTTGTCCAGCAGAGACCGTGCCCCTCAAAGAACCCGGGGAGGATACCCAGCAGCATCTCTGCTCACTGGAAGGTATCCCTCTTTCTTATTCTTTCCACTGAAGTTTTTGGTTCAATAAATAAAACTCCTTCATCTGTCAGTTCCCCTGCTCACTGTCCTGCACTGTCTACTCCCCAGAGTCCTACTGTTCTCCAAAGGAAAGCACCTTTGTTTTCTACACCAGGATGTATAAGCACCCCACTAGGGTGCAGTTCCTAGATGCTGGGTCACCCAATGTGGAGTAAGCCCTTCAGTCCCTGGGAAGAGGCTCTTCCATACCACTGATTCCTTCCCAACTTTGAGCACATCCATCCTGGTGAGACCATGTCTAAGCTTTTCCTATTCTTATTGATGTTTTCATTACTTTTCCTTGAGGGGACCCTGGTCTCCTAATCTTCAGTTATTTGAAGGCCATACTTTGTATTTATATGATTTTGTCTCTCCGGAGAGGAGCTGCGCTCAAGATTTACTAGTCCTCCATCTTGGGTATGTCTTAAAATTGTAAGCTTGCCACATAATTATAATATTGTCATAATCACAATGATTCCTGATAGGACCATAGTGAAACCCAGTGGAAACACAGTGTCTCAGGTACTTATACCAACACAAGACATCTTCTCTTCTCTTTATAACTAGGGACTCTTTCTGATATAGTGTTAGTCATCATCTTTACTATATTATGACTAAATCAATTGTCTCTTAAACATCTCTCATTTCTGCTCATTTCATATGAAGGTTTAATTTTTTTTTTAAAGAATTCCACTAACAACATATGTGGACCATTCTATATTTGAGTTTGTTCCTTAATTTCTATTTTGACTCAGCATTCAGTTTCATCTATGAAGGAGAATATAGAACTTACAGCCAAATTAATTAAAATCTTTTAAAAGAATATTAATGATTGAAAGAAAATTCTACTTCTGATCACATTCTGCCCTTGCCCAATTCTCTACCCAAGCAAGTTACTTTGGGAGAATTAAGTTTCACTTTACATCATTTCAAAACCATCATCCAAGTTACAGATAACAATGGTCAAGGAGGGCTTTTAGGTTACAGAGGAGGTGATGATAAATAATGCATGGGGTAGAGCTTTCTACTTTTAAAACTCCTATTTTAAAGCAACTGGCCAGTTCATCTTTAATAATTACTTTAATATATTTCATAATATTTTCATGAAACAGTGTCTGTTACATAGTTTTTTATCTTGTCATATCTGAAGGATACAAAAAGTATCCATTTATTTAAGCTCTAGCCAACAAATCCCACAAATTCCCCACCTGTCCTGGCTTCCACCACCTCCTATACATACGTAATGTACAAGTGAGAACTTTTTGAGAAAATGAATCTTTTACTTAAACTTCATACTGCAAACTTCCTAGTTGAAATCTTTAGGTTTGAGAATATTCAAATAAAATGTCAAAGCATTTTCCTAAGATTCTAGTTTTGAAAAGTAATTCCCCTTAGCAGATGTTTTTATTTTTTCCCATTTTACTTTGCATTCTTTTATCACTCTTTTAAAAAGAGTGATCCTCTTTTTAAAATAATAATATAAGTCAAACAAATCTACAAGAAATGAGACTACATAATATCTAGATAGTAAAGGAGAAAAAGGAGAGAAAAGGGCAAATATGAGGGGAGATACAGCATGTGTGTATGTCAGGGTTCTAAAGCTTTCCTTACAAGGAGACAAGTGCTATCATAACCCAACTTCATTTGGCCAGCAGGAGAAAGACAAAATGCTAACTGTGATTCAGAACACTGCTCAGTTTCTATACTTTACCAGGTATTTATTTAAACTCCTAGAGGACAGTAATCTTAGTCTTAAGACATTTGCTACACTTTGAACTTTTATTCACTTCAATTCATCAGTTGTTATACATTGCAAAATAGTTTTGATCAGGTGTTTTAAGGGAAGAAACACGGAAAACATGAAGGTTTGGTAGACGAGTTAATTTAAGAGGAGTTTGCAATTATCAGTTAAATTTCACTTGCCCTATTTGAAGGCCTGGTTTAATTATTCTGTAATGTATTGCCCTGCCATCTCCACATAACACCTGTTTGTTAAGTTACAAAATTTGTTTGATATACCATCATGCATCAAGCATGATATAGCATCATGCTTACATATGCAAAGAATTTAGGAGAATAACTGTCTGAATCAGTAAAATTCATCACCAAAATGTAATGTTTTAATTTTCCTAATGGGCCTCAATGAGGAGGGAAATAAAATGTGCTTTTGAAAGATAATATCCTGAAAGGGAAGTCTGTACAGAGGCTTAATCAAAAAAGGGGCAGAATTTAACTTGTTGAAATTATTAATCATCAAAACAACCCTTCTTGCTCAATTAGTACATTATTAAGTATGGATACCCTTCATTTGGAGTGCCTAATTTCATGATCAGGCATAATCTGTTTCTTTTCTTCCTCATTTCACTTCAATATTAAAAGCTACAAAAAAAACCATAACATATTTATTACCAAAGATAACAAATTAATTCAGTGTACAGCATTTAAGTCAGAAGAGAGAACTGGTAACAGAGTTGCTCGTAATGCATTTGAAATGAGGCCCTGTGACAAACTCCTGCTACCTCTTCAGAGAAGTTGATGTATTGAATAGACAGGTGGATATTAGGTACTCACACGGTCTGGGAGCTATGGAAACCATGTCGAGTGCATCTGACTGTCATCATCTGACTGTCAGGGCCACATGAACATTAGGTTCATTCTAATTCCAGTCAGAGACAGGGCTTCATTTGTATTTGCCTTTTTGCTGAAAGCCTGCCATTTTTGTTAGCTCAGATATGTGTGAGAGATCTATTCTCGTTATCTAAAATTTCATCAGGCAGTAGAATCGAAGGATAAGGTCAAGCTCAGTGCTCATGTGGGCAGGAAAGTTTGAATGCCATCAAGCACAACACAAAGCCTGAAGCCTGAACAAGAGCAAGTTTACAGTGGAAGTCAATCAATTCAGTTGAAAGGAAAGCTGAGTGTTCCGGAAAAACCAGTTCATGATTTATCCAGGTCATATAATGAATCAGGAGACAGATCGTAAGACACTTGTGTATATGTATATATACATATGTGTGTGTATATATATATATATATATATATATAGTGTATATATTTTTTTCTTTACTTAAATTTAACCTAAATTAAACAGAATTAAAAGAAGTGGAAATGTGTAACTATTGTTCCAGCATTAATAAGGAATGAGGAGAAATCACTTCAACTCTCTTTCTACCCAGTCAGCTAATGTTCCAAACATTTATGAAAGATTCTTGAATACAAGACACAGTACTGGTCACTGATGAGAACAAGATGGAAAAACTCCTTTTCTCCTTGAAGCCTGGAGTTGCTGGGGGTGGGGAAGGGC
This sequence comes from Solenodon paradoxus, assembly GCA_004363575.1. NCBI lineage: Eukaryota > Metazoa > Chordata > Mammalia > Eulipotyphla > Solenodontidae > Solenodon > Solenodon paradoxus. The sequence goes on along the minus strand of RJWH01002103.1, from coordinate 163,932 downwards.
ATATGCTGATAGTTACAAACCAATCAGCAAGGAACTGTGTTTGTATAGTTGCTCCAGTTACAGTGGGAGTTACAGTTAACAGTGAGAGAGGACAGAAGCACCTAATCAGTGGGAGTAGAGAGCACTGGTAGGCTTCCTGGAGGAGCAGCCACTAATCAGAGTCTTAAAGGATAAGTCAGAATTAGTCAGATGATAGAGGGAGGGGAGAAGGGAACTGTTTCCAGGAGAAAGACTACCATAAAACAAAGCCTCAGAGATAATAAATAGCATTATGTTTCTGGGTAAACTCTAAGCACTGTGATGTGCCAGGTTGTCATTACAAGGACACTAGAGAAGGTAGGTGAGACTCCAGATCCTGTGGATTGGGGAGCTGCTGAAGAGTGTGGGGTTGAAGAAAAGAGGAAGCTGCACCCCAGTTTCTAGTCGCTGAGGACCAACAGTAGCCACCCAACTATCAGGTGCCTGACAGTCTAGACTGGCTGAAAGCTACTGATTAGATAAAAGGATGCCTTTCTGAGAATCGAACCCTATGTGCATTTTAAAATTATATGTGTTATCCATGTGAGGAATTCACAAATGAATAACTGAATTCCATTCATAATTCCTGTTCTAATTCATATCTTCCCCTCTCCCTAACCAATAAAAGTGTATCTCGAAAGTATTTCAGGGCTCAGATTCTATATCTGGCCTGCGCATAATAAAGCTATCTTCACTACTTCTAAAAGAGCACCGTTTGGATTTTGTTGGTTGAGAGAGCTATAACAGGGTTATGAGGTCCAATTTAGACTTCTGATCAACTGAACTCTATGGCAATTGGGCTGTGTGGGAAATTGATTAAAAGGAGATGGGGAGAAAGGTTAACAGGCTATCAAAGTACTTGAGAGAAGAGATAAGATAAATCTATGAGTCATAGGTGAAGCAGGTGGAGCAGGCAGGTCATGGAAATACACAGGAAGTACAATGACAAGACTTGGGGAGAAGAGTCAGTTGACTCCTAGTGTCAGGAATGACATGAAGTAGTTATAAGTTTAATCCTGGGTTTAATATTTATTAAGTCAAATGTCATGCCAAATTACGAAACTGAGAGAATTCCCCCTAAAAAGCCAAAACAAAGTAAAAAAACAATAACAAAACTGTACCAGTAGGGCCAAGCGTAGCAGTGTATTGCCAAAAGGTGTGACCTGTTCGAGGACTTTGTGGTGGTAGCGACTGCACGCACAATGACTCCAGCAGTCGTGGCACATGGCGAGCACCCAAAACCAATTGCTAAGGGAATGAATTGGTTAAAAATAAAAGTGACTAATACATCAAGCTTCTTACTCTGTGTATCTTTGGGCAAATAACAATCTCTTTTAAAATCTAGTTTCTCAATGAAAGTGGTGATACTATGTCCTCAGAAATACCTTTTTTTTAGGAGAGGAAGGAAGGAATAGAGAGAAGGAAGAATCGTTGAAGGAAAAAAGAGGAGGAAGAAACACCTTTATTTACTTAGTTATTCATTTTTGTTTTTTCACCAGGGCCCCAGGTCTAAAACCTGGGTCTGCATACCACATGGTTTCAGCTGCCAGAGTCATAAAGGTGTATCAAATATCTTAGGGATCAACTACTTTTTTTTCCTTTTTAGAACTCTAACAGAACTTATTATTTTTGCAACTTATTTAGAGTCCCAATCCCATACTTTCTAGAACTACTAATGAGATTCTAAGCATATAAAGGGTTGTGCCTGGGCCATGTTCTTTCCAGAGGGTTTATCTATGAAAGGTACCAACCAAACACATGGAGAATAGGAGATCAGTTCCAGTCTATGACTCAAGCCCAAACTGGGTATCCTCAACTAAGTTGACCATCCTTTCTGCATCTCACACTGTCATCTGCAATATAGGAATATAGGAAAATGTCCCCTGGTCTACTTCATAGAACTGTTTTAGAACAATGACACACTCTGAAATCTTAAATTATATGTATTTATAGAAATTACATATAACAATATTACAAAAACAATTATTTTTTGACAGCAACTCATTCTGATGGTAAGGGCTAATCTAAAAGATGAAATATATTTTTAAAATAATCAAATAATAAAGGTAAAACAATCTAGAAGATCAATATGAATAAGAGGGATCCTGGGCAGTCAGAAGGCATAAAATTTGAGTGTTGAGATGCGTAAGGCCATGCAGGAAGGTAGGCTATCCCAAGGCAGAGCCATAGTAAGAGCACAAGGTTCAGGTCAATGTCTGCTGCCCATCAAGCAGTTTCAGGTATTCTGCACGGTGGGTATAAGGTGAAGTGTCTCATCACGTCCACTCACAGGAGCCAAAGAAGACAAAATAGAAGAGATGCATACAGTTGTCTGAGAGTATCAGTCACTCTGCTCCAGCTCAGCTAGGCACAACCACTGGTCTTAGTCACCACTGCAGAAAGAATTACCTTTGCTCTGGAAGATTATGCTCTTTTCACATTGACATTCAAAGGAAGGTTTCAATGTAATTCTTGAAATGATGTTACCACTACCATTCTGCTGCCCAGAATGTCCACTCAGGATTCCATGCAGTGCCTGGAATAGAACTGATAGACATATATTCAACCCTCCTCTCCCCACTAGTCTTTTGTCCCTTAGGCAGCTTAAAGGTAAAGGAAAATGACAACTTCTTAGTACTTCTTTGACAGATATTGTCCTAATTGCTTTATATTTTTTGGTTGTTTTCCCCTCACTTTTGGCAAGAATCCCTATGACTATTTTCACAGAGAAGATATTGAGGCTGAGGTCACTTAATGAAAGACTCATAGTTGGCAAGTGACAGTGACTCCAAGCCTCAAAGACCATATCCAATTCAGTGTGGAATAAATCATGAGAAGATATATGCATTTTTAAAGCTATAAACTGTCTAATTTTGTGGTCTATTCCCTGCTAACCCTCGACCCATGCACACACATACACACACGCACTTGAATATACACATACACACGTACACACAGTCCTGGTAACTCCAGAGTTTTCAGATGTCAGTAGTGCAGTGTCCTTAGCCCTTACTGTTCACATACCCATGAAGACAGCTTTACAATTTATATTTTTTAAGCATTGGGAAAGAGCCAATAGAAACCATAAAACTAAAATTACCAGATTCAAATCACTGGGCAAACTTTAGAAAGGGATGCACAGCAAATGAATGGTAGACAAAACAGAAACTAATGCTAGGATGCAGTTTTATAGTTGGATGATCTCTAGGTTTTTTTTTTTTATATAACTGCATGAGTCTCTTTTTCATGTTCCCAAAGAGAAGGGGCCAAAGAATTTAGAGGAAACTATTCAGAGAAGGCAGAACACAAGCAACTCAGCTATTGGAAATATGCTAGACAATCTCCAGTCAGTTTACTAGGGCAATAGAAAATGAGAGATAAGTCTCTGTAAAAACTGTTCACAATAAAAACAAACCAGCAGAAAGGCACTTTACAGAGTACAAATCCAGTACCAACCAATTGACAACACTATAATTATCCAATTTCAGAACGAAGTTATAAAGCTACCTTAAAAAGTAAAAAGGTAAACTTGTAGTATAAGATTGATGGCTTCCTTTAAAAGAGAACTCTAGTCCAAATATATTTTTATAGTAAATACACAATCCTTAATGACTAATAATTAGTCCAGAGCCCTGCCTCTGGTCAATCAGAAGAGGTGACTGTTAGTCCCAGGAGAAATACAAGAATGGTGACAGTCATCTTATGTCTCTATTAGTAGCTGAGCCAGTGCTTATCATTCCCTGGTTCTAGAGGAGTTTCCAATAGCCAAGGTGATACTCTTGCTGTCATCTAGTTTATTCCAAAACATCTTCTACTGCAGTAGCAGCTCCAACACTCACAGAAAACCATGTATGGCATGCCAGGGATGCCAGGTAACCAATTAGATTGAGACATAGTCCTTGAGATGGAGGGACTCACCTTCTAGGTGGAGAGATGGTCCTACTACATCCGTAGGCATGGAGAGCCCAGTGAGTGGTTCTGACAAAAAAAGTTAGAAGATTAGAGATGACTGCAATGGTTAGGGAGAATGGAGAGGTTATGGCAGACTGAATAAAGAGGTAAAAGGGGATGCAAAGAGCTGTGCCTGCAGCCAGGAAGGCTCACTAAACAGCCGGTCTTTGAGCCTGGTATGGAGAACATTGTGGCGAGGGGTTGAAAACTCTATCCTATCAGCAGTGAAAACACATTGAAGGTTTGGAGCAGGAGCTAGGGCAGATGAAATAGAGGTTGGAAAAGGAGACTGATCAGAAGTCTCCAAGGTCATTCTCAGGTGCCAGTGGAATAAGAAATTTATAAGGGAGAAATGTGAGAAAAGCATACAATTAATAATGCAGATATACTTTTGGTTAACATGTGGTTAACTAGCGGAAGGGAAGGAAGAGCTAGAGGAAAGATGTGTGACTTTAAAGCTCATGGTATCAGCAACAGCTCTGCTGAGAAAGGACACGGCATTGTGAGAAAAGTTTGACACTTGCAAAGCATATATGGGCCCCAGATGATATATGGATAAACTACATTCCAAATGTTTATATAAAAATCAGCTATATGAAATTGGGAACTAACTTTTCTATAGAAAAAATTATATCACAAATAGATTTGGCACATATATACAATGGAACACTACACAGCCATTAGAATAGATGAAATCTTGTCATTTGAATCAATATGTATGCATCTAGACCCTTGAACAACTTACAATAGTACTGAAGCTACCAATAGGGAATGGGACAGGAGTGTTGGGGTAAGTGGTGGAAAAGCCCAAAGGACAATGGTGAAGAACACTTGTTGATTTTGTTGAGGGCAAGGTGTGTTGCCGTACATCTGAGGAATGTTGTTCCATACAAATTTTAAGATTTTTTTGTTCTATTTCCTGGAAATAATTCTGTGTGATTTTAATGGGGATTGTATTAAATCTGTATACTGCTTTAGGAAAAATGACCATTTTGATGATGTTGATTCTTTCCAACCCTAAGCAGAGGATGTCTTTCCATCTCTTTGTATCCTCCTCTATTTTTTTTAAGAACTTACAGTTTTCATTGTACAGATCTTTCATCTCCTTTGTTAAGTATATTCCAAGATATTTGATTCTTTTACTTCTATTTTAAAAGGTACCTTTTTCTTGATTTCATTTTCTTCTAGCATATTGTTTGTGTATATCAATGCAATGGATTTTTGTGCATTGACTTTGTAGCCTGCCACTTTACTTTATTCATTGATTAGTTCTAGCAGTTTTTTTTAAAGTTTTTAGGGTTTTCAATACATATAATCACGTTATCTGCAAATAATGATAGGTTTACTCTCTCTTTTCCAATTGGATTCCTTTTCTTTTTCTTGTCTAATTGCACTGGTTAACACTACCCAGTATGATGTTAAAAAGCAGTGGTGACAGTAGACAGCATTGCCTTGTCTGACCTTAGAGGAATGCTTTCAATTTTTGCCATTGACTATGATGTTGGCTGCAAGTTTGTCGTATATGCCTTAATTATGTTAATCTATGTACTTTCTATGCCCATTCTATGTAGGAATTTTATAATAAATGGGTTTTGGATCTTGTCAAAAGTTTCACTGTTGATATGACTATGTGATTTTTCTCCTTACTCTTGTTGATATGGAATATTACATTAATAAATTTATGTATATTGAACCATCCTTGGAACCCTGGGGTAAATCCCACTTGACCATTATGGATGATCTTTTTGATGCATTGGTGGATTCGGTTTACTAATATTGTGTTGACAATTTTGGCATCTCTGTTCATTACTGACAATAATGTGTAATTTATTTTCTTGGTGATGTCTCTATCAGCTTTTGGTATCAGTGTGATGTAGCCTCATAGAAAGTATTTGGGAGTCTTCCCTGTTTTTCATATTTTGGAAGAGTTTGAGAGCAGGTATTAATTCTTCTCTGAAGGTTTGGTAGACCTCATTGGAGAAGCCATCTTGTCCTAGGCTTTTATTTTTAGGGAGACTTCTGATTATCTCTTCAATTTCTTAGCTTATGATTGTTCTGCTTGGGTTTTTTACTTCTTCCCAGCTCAATCTTGGTAGACTGTATTTTTCTAGAAATTTGTCCATGTCCTTGGGGTTGTCTACTTTGTTGGCATAGAGCTTTCAGAGTAGTCTCTTAGGATGTTTTGCATTTATGTGGTATCTGTTGTAACTTCTTCCCTTTCATTTCTGATTCTAGTTTTGAGAGTTTTCTCTCTTTTATTTCTTTCTGAGTCTCACCGATGGTTAGATAATTTTGCTTATTTTTTCAAGAAGCAATTTTTGGTTTTATTGGTCTTAGGGATTGTCTTTTTGTTTTCTATTTAATTTTTTCCTGCTCAAGTTTTAATTATTTCCTTTCTTCTACTGACTTTCAGCTTTAATTGTTCTTATTTCACCAGCTGTTTTAAACGTAGGGTTAGATTTTTTATTTGTAATATCCTGTTTCTTGAGGTAGGATTGGATTGCAATAAGTAACTTTATTAGTACCACTTTTGCTGCATCCCATCAATTCTGGTAGCTTGTGTCTTCATTCCCATTTGTCTCTAAGTAATTTTTACATTTCTCTTTGATTTCCTCTTTTGCTCATGAGTCATTCAGAAGTGTAGTTTAGTCTCCAATTAATTTGAGGTGTCTTACAGTTTTCTTTTTGTGGTTTATTTCTAGTTTTAAACCAATGTGGTCAGAGAAGATGTTTGGTATGATTTCAATCTCTTTAAAATTTGCTGAGACATGTTTTGTGTTCCAACACATGACCTATCCTCAAGAATGTTCTATGCACATGAGAAGAAAGTGAAATCTGTAATTGTTGGATGAAGTGTTCGGTATACATTTATTAGATCTAACTGTTCCAAAGGGTCAATTAAAGCTGCTGTTTTCCTGTTTTTTAACTTCTTGGTAGATCTGTCCATTGTTGTAAGTGGGTGTTGAAGTTTCCTACTATGACTGTGCCTCTTGTCAGTTCTCATAACAATTGCTTAGTATGTTTTGATTCTCTTTCATTTGGTGTATATATGGTAATAAGTGTTATACATTCTTTCTGGATTGATCCGTGAATCATTATGTAAAGTCCATCTCTCTCTTTCGTTATGCTTTTTAGTTACAGGTCTGTTTTGTCCAATGCAAGTGTAACTGTTTCTGCCTTTTTTGTGGTTGCCATTTTATTGTATAATTATCTTACAACCATTGACTTTGAGTTTTCATTTACCTTTTGAAAGAAGGTGAGCTTCCTGAATATGGTAGAAGGTTGGGTTATGTTTTTTAAATCATTTGGCCACTTTCTGTCATTTGACTACTGAGTTCAGTACATTAACATTTAGGATGATTACTGATATATAGCTGTTTACTGTAATTTTATAATTTGTTTTCCGTGTATTGTTTCAAAGAGCACTTTTTTCTTCTTTTTCTCCTTAGGTGGGTTGGGTGTAGTTATGTTTTGACTGGTTTCCAGTTAGTTTTCTTCTTTGCTTTTTCCCTGGAGATCTAGTTGGAGGCTACTGTGAAGTTATTATTAAGAATTCTACATTCATATCCTATTTTTATTTGAAAGCAGATTAGTCTTAAACTCAGTGTAAGCTTCCATTTTTATTCTCTTCTCCCCAGTTTTTATATTTTCTGTCTTACTATTTTAAGTGGGTATTCTTTACATTTAATAGAGCATTCTTTGGTATTTTTTGTAGAACTGGTTTAGTATTCTTTTAACTTATTGCAAAAACATTGTATTATTCCTTCCATTCTGAATGATAATCTTGCAGGGTACAGTACCCTACGTTGAAAATCCTTTTCTTTCCACACTTTGAGCATATCATGCCATTTCCTTCTGGCCTATAAAGTTTCAGTCGAGAAATCCACTGACAATGTTATACAGACTCCTTTGTATGTGACTCATTTTTCTCTGGTTGCTTTTAGAATTTTTTTCTTTATCTTGTATTTTTACATTTTGATGACATTTTGATGTGTAGGTCTATTTGAGTTTATTTGGAACTCTTTGAGCTTCCTTGTTCTGGAGATTTGCTTCATTCTTCGGGTTAGGGACGTTCTCAGCTATTTTTTCTAGAACAGTTTCTACTCCCTTTTCTCTCTCTTCTTCTGGGACCCCTATGATTGAATGTTGTTCCTTACGATGTTATCCCATAGGTCTCGAATGCTGCCTGTATTCCTTTGCATTCTTTTATATCTCTGCTGGTTTGCTTGAGTATATTCCTCTGCCTTGTCTTCTAGCACACTGATTCTGTTGGAGCTTTCATCCATCTATTCTTAAGTCCCTCTATTGAGTTCTTTAGTTCAGCTATCATATTCTTCAATTTTTTGATATCTTGCCTCATTTCTTCTCCACCTTTTTGGTTATTCTCTTTTCTTCCTCTATTGCTTTCCAAGAGTATGCATATCAGTGTTGTCCTAAATTCACCCTCATGTAATTTGCATATATATGTTGCATTCAGATTTTCCTGTGTTTTTTTTCTGTGTCCTTGCTATGCTTAGCATTCTGTTTCTGTTTCTGTGGATTAGGTGTCCTTGCAGTGATATTCTTTGGTAGGGTATCAACTTGCACTGAGTATGCCTGGATCTTGCTTTGAAAACTGAAATTTCTTTAACTTTGTGCTGTTACCACTGGTTGGAATTGTTGAAGTTCTTATGTGGACCCTCTATTGGGGCCTCAGAGTTCAGCCTATGGGGTTGGAATTTGTGTGGGAGATTCCGAGCCCTCTTCCAGCATCTGAGCTCAGAAACATAATGACCACCTTGCTGTTGGCCCATAGTTAGCAATCAGACTGCAGTTTTGCCTCCACCTACAAGGTGGCGCTAGTGGGTAGCAGTGACAGTTTCTCCTTCTGGAAGACAGTCTTTTTCCTTTAAGTCTGGGGATGGGATTTCCAGCGTGTGGGTCCTGTGATTCCAGTGGGGTGGAGGTGGAGGATTCCCCTAGATGCCTCCTGGCTATGGTTTCACCCAGTGTAATTTTCTCACCATGTCTTCCATTCAAACCGGGGCACTGTTCCTCCTTTCGCCCTGCACCCATATCCTCCCTCACAGCTCTGTACACCCTGGTCTCACTACACAAGCTCTCTGGTGATTTTGCAGTTCCTGGGATGTCCAATTCTTACCACAATTATACCCCTTCTGCTGAAGTTTGAATTCCAAATCTGAACACTTATGTTTTTGCCTACCTTTTCTGGTTATGATTGCTGCTGCGCCTCTATAGCTTCTGTTCCTGCTTTGCTCAGTGTTTGTTTCTGAAGAATAGGTTAATTCCTAGTTGTTCTATGTGGGAGGATATGAGTCTTGCTCCTACCACTTCACTATCTTGACTTCAATTCCCGTCAATATAATTTTAAACAAATAGCATTATATTACCAAGTCACAACAACTTGTGATCCCTAAAAGACTTGAACATTTTAAATTGGTCACTTTATTTTCATGAGTTCTATTTTAATCACTTGTATTTATCATCTTTACTGAGTTTCAGCCTGTTTTTCTTTCCATGAAAAAGTTTCCCTAAGTCAACATCAACAAATATTCTGCTGCTTTCTAGTCTTCCTTCTTTCCTTTCTTGCCCCCCACCCCGCCCCCCTTGAAAGGAAAGGAGCAGGCAGGAATTAAGGCAAGCAGGCAGGTAAGAAGGGAGAGAGGAAGAAATATTTATTTATTCTATTTTAGTTGTTCATCTTGCTTGTTTCCCCCACCCATTCTGACCTGGATCTTGAACCTAGGTCCTCTCGAATGTATGTGCACCATTGGCCTTATCCACTAGGCAACCAGGGCATGACTATTTAACTGCTTTCATGATCTGCAATACATACCCACAAATATAGTGTGCCACTATCGCTCCTCCCAAGGGGAAACTATACCTTCTTCCTTTGAATGCAAATACTTCTATGTGTTTCTTCTTCCCTGTATATCCCTTGCTCATTTTCTGATATCTAGCATCATATTCAGCAAACACTATCTGGAGGAATATAATTAAGAAGATCAGTGATGATGAGGATATGACAGTCTGGCAGGTCACAGGTGAGATTAGGAAGGCATTTTCTTCTTCTTGACAAGCAGGGTCCTAAATTTAGTCAAAGTACTTTTGGAGGCAATTTAAAGGTGTTCCACAGGAATATAAATAGCCATTGAAATTAGAAAATATAACAGAAAAAACATCATACATCAGGAAGATAATGTAACTACTCTTTAAGAGAGTAAGGGAGAAGAGGGAGGGAGGGAGGGAGGCAGGGACGGAGGGAGGGAGAGATTGAAGGAGGGAAGGAAGGAGGAAAGGAAGGAGGGCTTGAGGGAACAACAGACAGACTGAAGGATTGAGGGAGGGAGGGAGGGAGGGAGGAAGTGGAGGAGGAAACATCCTACTTAATTTTTTTATTTATCTTTGGTTGTTTCCCCAGCCCCGAGTCATGAACCCAGGTCCCTGGGCCCCACATGGTACAGGTCCCAGCTGTTGGCTTAGCACTTGAGTCACCAGAGCATGGCTGATTACTAAGTGTTTAAAGGTACGGTTGAGCAAAAATCCATAGATGGGCTTCAGGGGTATGCAAACCCTATAACTATATATACAACTTGGGTATTTTCAGTTTTCTGAGATGAGGGACATTGGCCTATATCACATTATCTGAGGTTAAGGATCTATGGTTATTAGAGATTCACTCTACCCACTCTGCTATCTCCCATTCCCCCGAAAAGAAGTAGAAAGGCATTTTCATTTCCATTCCAGCCTCATTTGGATGTAGAAAACATGCAGAGTTTCTATTTAAAGTTAAAAATTGTAGTTCAGTTTTAGCAATAACAATAGAAAAGCCCATTCTGGATAAACTAATCTATGTCATTATTTTTCCACCTCAAGTCAATTTTTAGATAACCTGATTGTACTTCCTTAAGAAGTAGACTCATATTCTCAAACTATATTAGAATTAGCCTGTAGGAAATCAACTTGCAACTGATAAAACAACTAATAGTATTCCTTAATAAAATTCCATTTATTCATTAAGGAGTATTAGTGCGATGTTAGAAGTATTATATAAAAAAGTTTCCTTCTTTTACGTTTCCTCTTTCCTTCACTATCATTATTACCAAGAATGAATTCACATTTTAGTTTTTTGAGAGTAAAACTATCTTCAATTCTTATGCTTTCTCAGGATTTTTCTCAAAAGTTGCTCTTTTCTAATTACAGTAACTAAATCATCCTTCCTGCATTTCTAACATCACTGTACTGAAAATACTGGCCTCACATGTATAGAGGCTTATCATTGGCCTCTTGAGCAGTCCCCAGCAGCCTACAGTCCAATTTCAACAAATGTCATTCTTTGAGACTCTCAGGACTGTCACTGCAAAGTAGTCAGACCTCAGTTCGCAAAGGCTGGTGAAATGTATTTTTTTTGCCCATTCCACAACCATTGAAAAGTTAATCTCACTTCCCAAAGTAATCAAATTTCTTTCTAGTCAATGCAGGCATGTCCAAGAGTTTTCCTTCCCATTATGATTACTATTTGTGTTTACTCTCACATCTGCATCAATCATGCAAGCTGAAACTTGAAGAAATATGAAATGAGTCTCATTCAAATTCAGGTACTTTTTAAAAAAGACTAAACCATGAAGCAAAATGAAAATATAACCAGATAATTAAACACAGAACTTATTTGCTAAGTATCAGGTCAAGACATAATAATACTTTTTAAACTTATGTTAAGAATTCCTGGGATCTGGTTCCAATACTGTTAAGATCTCAGACTCGCCCAAGCCCATAGCACTAAGAAACTAAGAAAACTTCTATTTGTCTACCACAATCTGTGAAAAGAAATGGGTCCAGCCATCTCCACAGAGCAAGGGGACATAAACCTTCATTCCAGATAGGAGAGGGTGATTTGTCTAGGTGCCATATCTCTGTTCCCAGACATGGGAAGAGTCTGATGAAGAAGACACCCACCCCATCCCAACCTGGACTTAAAGGACTCTCTGGCAGCAAGCACAGCTGAGCTGGCTTGCAGTCTTTGAGCAGCATGTGAAGAGGACTAGCACCCTAGTAAGCAGAGACATGTCTCCCAAAAGGAGCTGACAAGGGAAACTGCCATTATGGGAATGGCCCTGGGGGGCAGGGCTGGCCCTCTCACCATTATTGCACTGGTGCTATAGGACCCACCCACATGAAACCCCACTCTCCAGGTCTAAGAGCTTGGTCATCACCCCCTGATGAGACTGCAGCTTCTTGGAGGACTAAGGAACTTTCAGAAGGGAGGGTCTAATAACAACCACCAACTATCTCCATTCTGTGGGCTCTGTTGGGACTGCCACCTGCTTGCTGACTGGGCCACAGCTCTTGGGTCTCTTTATGGGCTTTGTTGCTTATGTCTTTGACTCTGGGGGAAACCTCTAGTTCCTTACATCAACTCCAACTCTGTATGATGGACTCTCAGTCCTCAACACCAGGCTATCCTTAAAGCTTTAACAAACCTGACCATTGTTGATGTAACGCAACTAAAGAAAAGTTCAGTGTTCAAGACTAAGACCTAGGTCTATTCTATGTAATTTGACAACCTATCACAAGGCCTTTACTTCAGGGAAGACTAACCTATAGAAATAAACACAGACTAACAGATGGAAGAGATATAGAAATTTAAGTGAAATGATGGATCTAAACAAAACCCCAGGGGAAAATTTGAATGCAAAAGACTTTAGCAACCTGATGAAGACTTTAAAGTAACAGTGATAATCACACTCACTGAAATCAGGAAAACAATGGAGGAACAAAAAGAGAATCACAACAGAGAAGATATAAGGCAACTCAAAACAGAAGTCAAGGAGCTAAAGAACACCATAGCTGAACTAAAGAACACAATAGAGGGGCTCAACAGTAGGATTTGGTGAAGCAAAGTTACCTCAATAAAGATTAATTTAAAAAATGCATCCACCTGGGGGGAAAAATAGAATTCCTGCCTGTAAAAAATTACAGATCAGTTTGTTTAATACTGTCATGTCCTCCTTCAAAGCCAGACCCTCACTGTCATTGAGCCAGCAGGCTTACATCAGTGATGATCATATCTACACCTCGTGCCCATGGGCCTCAATCCTGACCTGAATGCCACACTCTCCATACCTTTCAAGTGACATTACACCATCCACTGACTAGAAATCCTCCTCATACCACCGTGAATAATGATTTAACTCATCATGTGTCTTTGTTCTCTCACCCAACAAACAAACCTAAAATTTCTGAGCTCAAAGCAGGTAGCAGAATGAATAAACAGTTGATAATCCATTCTGCTAAGTGAAGAGACTAAATAACCCAGGAGAGTAGTTGATGAGGACAAGGGAGCTGAAACACTCTAAGAGATGCAGAGTCCATCCAGAAAGAATTGGTGAAGAGCCACTTGGCCAGGATCACATGACAAGTTTATTAAAAGTAGTAGCACTTAGTTTAAACTAACTGCACTGAGGAAAGTTTACTTTAAGAAGGGAATGCACACATGTACATGTGCTGCCTGAATTTCCTCTCAGAGGCAATATGAATTGCTCTATATACCTGAGGGATGGGATTTCTCCCTTTGCGGGTGTATCAGGGGGCTGGAGCTCTGCGAGAGCTGGTAAGCTTATCTAGAGTAAAATGATGTGAGTAACTAGGGGTGTATCTTCAGACCCAGTTTGCTAAGGAGGGGTCCTTGCTTTTAGAAATCTTAGGTTTTGCCAGTTAGTTAATTTTCTGCTCACACATTTGTCTACATAACTGCTGAATAGATTTTAAGCTATACTGTTCCCACATCACATTTATCATACAGCTCATAAGCTTAGTTAAAACAAGTTTAATTTCAATCGTTAAGAGTTTAAAATAAAAACTATAAGAATGTGATTAAATAATGAGCTATGAACTAGGTAAGAAACTAGGCAAGAAGTCTACTCTCTTGACACTTGGAACAACTTTTAAAAGACAAAATACCTTCCCCAAAGACTCTTTCTGCAATCCTCTTTTTAAAATTTTCCTTTGTATTTCTGGGAAATCTTTTTTTCTGTTTGGCTTCTTTTGTTTTTAAATATAATCAGTGACTCAACTGGGGAAAGAAAAAAAATAGGATGACATTTCACCTGTTCCTCCTCAAAAAGTTTTGTGCTCTAAGGATATGTTATATAGGGGCAAGAGAAAGGAAGGGGTCTCCATTACAAATATTCCCATCAAATACTCAAGCTTCAAGTTCTGAATTCTTCCCTCTTGGCTGCTGACTGGAAACCAATAGAAACTGATTCAAGAGAAGTAGAAACTTATTTTTTTTCTAAAAACACTGTAATTTATATGGTGTTTCTAAGAACATCCACTACCAGGGGATCCCTTTTAAGTTGTGACACTTCATAGTGATCACTCCAGAGTGGTGTTCTGAGAAGTGCTACACCCAGTGTCAGAGCTCCATCAGTGTTAAAGTCCAGGACTATCAAGTAGCAAGGGAAGTTAACCCAGGGATGGGAAGACGCAAAGAAAAGCCACATTGTTCTGTGATTGTTACATATTCTAGGTTCAATGTTTCTGAAGTGCTTAGACACCAGTATTGGAGGCACAAAGATGAACAGGACATAGTTCCTGCTCCACAGGAGTTAGAAGTCTGGTGAGGAAGATGTCCAGGTGTATGAAGATGTACAGGTATATGAATCACAACACACAGCAAGGACATAAACAACAGTCTGTCAGCATATCACAGACAGTGGTGTGAGGAACTGCTTTTCCCAGGGCTGGGAACTGAGCCAGAAAGTGCTATGTTGGCTGGCTTCACTCAAGAGCTGTAGCCCATCCACATTCTGCTTTTCTCATACCAGACTTTCTAATACATACCAAATAATTAAGTAGCAGATAAATATAACAGATGGTAGAACAGCCATTATCAAATTTGATAGCAGTTAGATATATTTTTATAAAAACCAGTCATCCTAAAGTCTTCTCAAATATCAAAGAAGAGGCATAAAGCATTTGGAATGACTGAAAGTTATAGACTTCCACAAGATCACTAAAAAAATTAAGCTTACTTTAATGTCTTTATCAATAGCCTAAAGAGTCTCTATTCATAAAGCCCATAGAGCTTAAACTGGTTACAGATATCGGTCTATAAAAAATAAAATGCAGGCACACCCTAGTGTCCTAGCAGAGTTTAGTCCACCAGGTACAATCCACATATATCCCAAGGTCCCATGTTCAAGATGTGGTCCTGGGGAAACAACCAAGATGAACAACTAAATAAAAAAAAAAACCAAAAAACTAAAATAATTCTTTCTCCTCTCTCTGCCTGCACCCTTCTTAAAAAAAAAAAAAAAAAAAAAAAGGTAAAACAAGCAGCTTCTCTTTCATGAAGTTCCTGAAAGAAAATATTGAGATAGGAATGTGAGATGGAACACGTGAACAATAAAAGATTGAAACTTGTGGTCACATCTTCATTACCAGAGAAGATTCTGAGCATCTGAAATTGAGTTTATGTCAGTCTCTCTTATCCAGAGTTGACTTCACTTACTATATTCCTTATACCAAAAAAACTATACTCTTCCCCAATCTTACAGGAAATAAATTCCAATTTGATGTTCATTTGCTTACAGTGCATTTTTGGAAACCTACTCTTGTCACCCCTCACTTGAATCCCAACATACTGTTAAAATGTCCAATAAAATTTTGAGAAAAAGCTTATGAGAGAATCACAAACCTTTGAGACCAACAATTACTTCCCAAATGAACACTGTCCTTTGTAGCATCCTGTAACAAGCACTGCATTCAGAAAGGAGCTCCATGCAGAGCAAGCACATATGCATCTCAAACTTCAAGTCTAATTTGTGCTATTTTCAATCTTCTCTTTTCCTATTATTAGAACAAGGAACATAAGTCCTTTAGCTAGAATTCTAGCCACTGGTACTGGCGGAAAATTGCCCATTCTCAATTCCCCAAAATTATTGTTTCTGGATGTGATTTACAGGGTTTTAGAAATGAATGAGGTTATCAGGATTCAATAGACCTAATTTAACTTTAAAAAACAAAACAAAAAAAACAGGTGGTGAGTGGTGAACTCTGGACATTAGAAAACATTCACAATAGGTATGACTTAGAAATCTTAAGACAACTTTCAGCATGTCTACTCTGTTCCACTAATTGTTTCAGCTTCTGCTATCCCTCTGGGGTTTTTTACTCTATATGTATTGAAGTACAACAAAAGATTTAAAAAGTCTCTTAAGGACCGAACAATACCTAAATCTTCTAAGGCAAACACAAAAATCTCAAAGTTTCCTCCTATTCCAAGCCAGGCTGCAGTGAGCTCCAGGTCTATCAGCACCGTGGGTAGCCTCTAGTTCATCCAACAGAGCCAGGGAACTAAGCATTCACAGCGAACTCAGCAACTGAAAAATGACATCCAGCTGAGAAGGTAGTCAGGAGCTGATTTCTTATTACTTGAAATTTATCAAGAAACTTGCAACCTTACATCTATTTCAATAACCCAGCATACAATTAAAATATGACAATGATTCATAAATATTAATTTCAAAATGACTGTACTATCTTTTTATTCTGAGCAACACTGGCATCTGAATGGCATCAAGCAAACTTGAATTACCTAAAACAATCACTCACAATTTTAGGAGAAGAATTTATCTCTGACTCTAATAAAGATTAAGCCTATGTCTTCATCACATTGGCTACCAAAGATGGCAGTGAGCCTGGAGGAGACATGGCTTTGCAATCCCCCTATGGGAGGGGCTATAGATGTAGTTGGCAGAAATAGTACTGCTTTAAGGAGCTATGTTCAGATTCCTATTCTTTATTTAGGATCCTTTGAGGTGCTGGTAGTTACAAGGAAATCAGAGCTGTTTGAATTCAGTGGTTCTCAGCTTTTAACTGCTTTCTGGAGGGAAAAGGAGACACTTATAGTAACACTGCACTTCAAAAAGGCAGTGTGTGACCTTACAGTTACTAGGGCAGTGCTCACCCCACAGAACAGCAGACCTGTCCAGACCCTTGGTGAGATGCCCAGTGGGTCTCATTACAGGTTTCTAGGAATTTCACATCTGGGGTTAATCAAGAGCTTCCTGTCTATCTCTCCAAGTACAAAATCAGGAGCACACTCTGCAAATGTATCTAGAGCAGTGCTGGTCAGTGGCATCTCTCCACCCAATCAAGAAACTGCCTGGCCAAGACCCCACTGCTTCCCTACTGCCAGACACCTGCCCTATAGGTGTCCTACCAGAGTAATGGGGAGCTGGGAACTTGTTCATTCTCCCTAGAGTTCCACCTTTCACTTGCTCCCAGGACTGCTTTGGCAGTGGTTTTGGCAATGAAGTGCAGAACAAAGTCACTGTGTCCTGAGTCACGTAGTGGCATTTGAAGAGACCTGCAGCCCCCATGGTGCCAACACACAGAGCCAGACCTCTCATTTGAGACTCTTCAGACCCTCCTGAATGTTATGTTTCTGTGTATTGTGCAACAAAGTATTAATGTATTATGAGGGTCAGTATGCTGACGATTAAAATGGTATCACTACCTTTTATCTTTGCTTCAGTTAGATAGAATATACCTCAAAGTCCTAGTGATTTTTTTAAAAACAAGAAAAACTACCTGCAAAATTAAATACAATGACCCTCACCCTTCAAATACACTTCATAAACTCAGCAGATTAATTTTAATGGAGGTCAGCAGTCTTGCCTCACTCATGCATAACAAAGAAAACAAACCAAACAACAAAAGTACCTTTTCTTCCACTTAATGCAATTCAACCAAAATGTTGCTAAAATTATTAGTTAATATAAAAAAGGAAATTAACTTAAAGGTAATGCCAAACATTAGCACAACAGATATTTTTTAAGAAATCTTCTTCCTCAAAAGACATAAAAGGAACACCTGTTAAAATATGGTGAATTAAGCAGTATCCAACTTATGAATTTGTTTGGTACCCAAAATTCAATTATAATTTACTTATCCTGTACTGATAAGCATTTTTTCTATGTATAAGATTACACAGACCTACTACTGAGCTAATATTTCAGTCCTGAGGCCAAGTCTAGGGCGTAGAGGGGCCGGGACATTCATGGGAAGGGAGAGGTCTGAGAAAGGAGATTCTGGGGTTGAGCAGCATGAAGGGAGGATTCAACGGTGAGAAGGAGAGAGGACACTTCTCAGGTTCCTATTTATGTGCCAGGTTTCTTAAATTTAAGATCTATCTAAGGTGTGCATCACAAGTAATAGAACTCCTAGCATGGTATTACTGTAACAACTTCTATTACCTACTTAAAATCATTTTTTCCAAATTATGTATTTGTTAATCCACTTAAATAAATTAATCAACAAAATGTTTATACATGGAGTGTCCTTGAAGGAAATTAGATTGCATAGAGGGTACAGGGTAAGTGGAGGTAACATTCTTTATAACCTAGAAAGTCATCAAGGTGGGGACTAGAGCCTTTCCACAGGGCTTTCATGAAAACTGGGCAGATGAGGAGTGATTATCCTGACTGGATAGGTGAATTTAGCCAAGCTATAAATTTAAATAACGACTAAAGTAAGAGACAGTTAAACTGAAAATTAGACCCAACAGAGCTCCAAACACATGCTCTATCTAATACAACCCATGAACCATAAATCATAACTAAGGCCACCGGTCCTGATATGGTGGGAAGATTACCCGCTTTAAAACTTCCATTCCTTTCTTCCTTAGCAAGAATGAGGCACTGCTCAGCCTCTCTTGAAGCTAGGTGTGGCCAAATGATGAGCTCTGGTCATGAGACAAAGCAGACATGTTGTGTGCCACTACTAGGAAGGGTTTTTGAAGGAAGACGGTATCATTTAGGTATTCCGCTCTCTCTCCATGGACAAGTTCACAAAGAGGATATCACGGGAGAATACCAGCAGTCCCTTGAGTACCAGAGAGTACCAGACCACAAAGCACCTTCGAAGTTGAAAGCTATGTTTTGGAGAGGGAAGTCAAGAGAAAAAGGCCGTAGGACTCAGGATGCAGTGAAAGCAATCTGCCTTCTTCCAAATTTGCTTTTAATGTAAAGGAAACTATGTTTGTAGTTTAGGGCACTATAGTCAGTATGTTACAAGTCCTAATAATTAGATTCAACATTATAGCAGATCAGTGTTAAAATCGTGTTAAAAATCTACATTACTTTCAACAAACCCATACATTTTCAAGTTTTCCCCTGAAAATTATTCCTTGGCCAAGTCTCAAACCTGGGTTCCTGGGATTTACATGGCGTGCCCTTAGCTGTTGAGACACATGGGTGTGCCCATAGTTCCATTTTAAAAGGAGAATCTTCTCTGTTCTACTAACATAATACTAAGACTGATGAGATTAATGGAAACCAGCAGAGGAAGGTCATTTGCTTTCTGGAAAAGAGAACAGAAGAACACAGAAAATGCCTAGTTTGGTGCTAATAGTCTCAAATCTTCAGAGAAGCTCAATGTTTAGAAAAGATGCCTTAAACACCACGAACAAATAGAGAGTTTTTATTTCCATTTTGGAAATTGAGTCTTCTGCAAAAGTTTAAATTCCTTAGGGCTGCTGTGACTGCAGATGTAGACTGTCTTTCTGTGAGCAGGCATTATGGGGACAGCAGAATTCACAACTTCAATTCTCAGTAAAAGTTGAGCAAAATTAGTTATAAGAGCTCCTACACCAAAAAGCTCAACAAGTAAAAAGTTTCCATCTCTGCTCTCAGTCCACCTATTTCAGAAATTTTAAACAATCCAGATAACTTTGAATTATGGCAGCAGCATCCATGAAGGCTTACTGTACCCACAAAGTACACATTGTAGCTGTAACAGTGAGACAGGATGGTTGGGTTAATGATTGATACCAAAGCAAACAACACAAGATGAGAAGGTCAGTGAACTTGAATAGAAATTCTGAGAGGCACTGGCACTTGCATTCAGGAAAAGAAGAGCAGTACTCCTTCCCTTGAAGATCATGGCCCAGATGTGGGCTTGAATTCCATCTGGCTCGACATTAGCTGTGTAACTTTGGGCAAAGTATTGCTGAGCATCAGTGTCCTTTTTGATTCAACAGGTACAGTGACACACTCTCTTTAGTGGGACACTAAATTGACCCATTTCCCAGCACAACCACATAGCACATGTTCAATAAATCTAAGTTATTTTCCCCTATTCATGACACTTTCATACCCTTTTGGGCAAATGTTTGTAAGTCAAACTGTGTGTATATATGTATTTTTTTTAATTCAAAATCCTCTCTGCTTTTGTGTGTGTAGGGACTCATGTCAAGGCTAGTATAACACTATATTAGCTATTTTCACCAGGCCAAGACACACACATAATAAATATGCCAGTCACAATATTCTATTGGAATTAGAAGAAAACTCAAGCCTCTTAGACAAGATGAATGCTGGTTCCCCTATGCTGACCTTCAAGGGATGGGAAGAAAGCAGCTGGAATGATTTTGTGCAATTTACATACTGCCCTTTCCTATGATCTCTCATACATTATTGAGGGCTCCTGTTTGAGACCTCACTTAGTAGATGTGGCTGTGAAGACCCACATCTGAGCTACCTGCCCCTTCCTACCAGCTGCCCTTCTCCCTGCTCCTTACTTGATCCCAAAAGTAAACAGGAGCTCTGTCCTAGGAGCTATAAAAATATAAAATACTAAAATTTCTCCTCACACACACGAAAATGTATAGGTACAAAACTCTGCTATTAATGAGTACAACTATTCTTCTCCCTCAGCTGAGAAACGTTCTGTTCACTGTAGGATACACAGTATCATCCCTTTTGTTTACTTCCTTGTTGTTGAGACAGTGTGAGGGCAGAAAAGAATAAGTATTTAGTACTGCTGGGCTGACTCCCTCCACCAGCCAACATCAAGTGCCAGGACAGCCAGCTGTGAGGGCCAACTCATGCCAGTGTTACAACCTCACTAAAAGATACCCTTATTTCCTGCCGCTGGTGGATGGCAACCCTGACTGTATGGCTGCAGATCTACAATCCCCTCTGTCTGGCACCTTGGAAGGCAGCCCAGCAGTTCTCAGAATGGTACTGATGGGCCTCAGTCAGATTGGCATTGGAGACGGTTCTGTTCCTTTCTGCCCCTCACCGAGTCCATATCACACAGAGACCTGTAAAGTCATCTGGGAACATGGAAGGCACATTCTTCAGTCATGGCTTTGGTCCCACCCCAAGTGTCCCTCACCAGCCTCTCTACTATAGACAACTGAGAGACCTAAAAGACCGTTATTATTTTACAAAAGCCCTCTGAGACATAACTATGTAAGGATGCTTTCTGTTATGTGGAAAGCTTATAGTCATAGAAAGCCTATTTCTTTGTTTTATGTTGCTTTGAGTTCAAACCATAACATAAAATTTAATTACCTTTACTTTTCAGACTTTTGTACAGGATGAAATACTCCATGTTTCAAAATAGCGATATAAACAGAACTGACATGCATGGACCAACTTCACCATAAATATGAGTCTCATTTTTAATGTCTTCCCTTCCTTCCCTCCCTCCCTTTTTCCCCCTCATTACACAGTGTGGACAGAGGCACAGAAAACAAGAAAACTTCAGAGAAATCAGTAGATTCAAAACTAAGTTGTGCCAAGTCTAAAGTATAATATATAGCTGGATACTTTAATGACCCCACAAACTACAGAGAAGTTAGCCAATGAAGATTAGAGGGTTGCCACTGTAATGAAAAAAAAAGGTTTCCAGACAGTCAAATCAGGAGAAAGGGGAGGTGATGAGGAAAGAGAAGAGGTGGCAGGATCAGAGCAAAAGTCACCAGCCTGTCAATATCTCTAATCATCTGTAGCTACTAACTTAGTCTCATGAAAACTGCTGTGTAGGGATTTTTTGTTGTAACAACTGCACCTGAATAAAATGGGAATATATAAACAGAAAAGCCACGAAGAGCAGGTGAGGAAAGATTCTCAATGCCCTGATCATGAAGTCTTATTAGACTGAAAAAGACATGCCACTTTAACCTCAGGGATGGCACCACTCAGCCGGGGTGGGCCTTGGTTCTCACACGGGGAGGGAAAATTGCAAAGGCATGCAGTTTTCCTTTAAATGTAATAACTTTTACTGGTTTCTGATGTGGATTACTTCAATTAAAATAATTTTCCACTCCAGAATGCTGCTGCATTTAGGAAAAAAAAAAAGAAAAGAAAATTTCTTTATCTACCAACAAAAAGCATACAAAGGAAGGAATCTGGCAAATTTGCAAATAGTCCATCCCTGGGGGGTTTAAACCATGGCTCAGAGATTATCTCTTTGGGGAGTGTTGAAAGGCCATCTGTTTATCCTTGAGACTATCAATCTGTCTTGTGACTTCTTTTAATCACCCATGAGACCAGACATTTAATATTTACTTATTATTGATGTATGAAAACTATGAATCCTTATGTGTGTCAGCACTAGTGACTAAGACCATCTATCTCTGCTGATCTGCTAATGTCATGGCTATCAAGTTATTCTGTAAGGAAGCTCTGAATCCTCTGTTTCTTTTGTTGGGCTGAAAGGAGTAATACGGAAAAGTCACAGAAAATGTCCATACTTACCTATTCCTAAAAGAGGAAGAGCTTCTTTTCTCTTCCTTCTGATAGAACTATAGCTAGAAAACCATTTTTGTATGAACAAATTTGGAGAGTAAGGACATTCAATATTCAATTACCAATGAATGAATCTCTTGGTCAGCCTATGGCCCAATCACATACCCCTACTAGTAGTAGTACCCAGGAGTATGGTTGGAAAACTTTTCATCCAGGGGTACCTAGAAGGCATCACTGTAATTTCATGAGCCATCCAAAATTAAACTGAATCTTATTGTCAATCTAAAAAAAAATCACTCGATGGCTTTTGGTTTAAAGAGTAATAAGGTATTTGTGAACATGCTCATGTTACCAAAAAGAATCATTAGTTACTCCTAAAACAAAGATGCCTATCATCCCAAAGATAAAGATGTTTTACTAAAAAAGACAAAGTAATAAGAAATAGTAAACCTTCAGGTGTACCCATAGTGAATCCGTCTCCAAATAGTTAGAAATGGGAAATGGGGGTTAAGTTTCTCTACTAACAATTCTACTACTTACACTAGATCAAGTAAAAACAGCCTCAATATAGAGGGTTAACAGTTGGTTCCAGTTCTACCTTCCTTTCTTATCTGACCTATTTTAAGTCTACAGCTGAGCATACTTGGCAACTGAATGTTCTAAAAGTTTAGCATGCCACTGTCCAACACCGATCACAGATGTGGGTGCAGCCTGGGCAGCACAGAAATTCCTTGGGTGGGAGGAGGGCAGGAACCAACTCAGCTCATGTGTCGTAAGTTCATCAACATTCCACCAATAGCTTTTACTAAATGGTTTAAATTGAAATTCACTGAAAATGAATTTAAAAAGAACCTAGTTACAAGAGTGGAGAAATGGGATAGGCTCAGATTTCATTGATTTAGATCAGCAGAGCTGGCTGAGAGTTACAAAGTCTGAGAGTGGTCAGTCTGGGTTGTAGAGGGTCAAGAATGATGACTACCATAACAGTACCCTACCAAATACAGTGTATAATGTCATTACTATAACAATAATCTACACCTACCTACAAGGTATGTATGATTATCACCTTTGGGTGAAGAAACGTGAGCCTAGAGATATCAGACATTTTGTTCAAGTGCACACAAATTACAAAATGACAAAGCTATGATTTGGGGTCCTGAATCAATTTACCCCAAAGCTCTCAATCACTCAGGCATTGAGGAGGAAAGGGAGGTCTTGATGCCGAATGACTGAATAAAATTAAGAAGCTATATAAATCTTATTAGGTTTATTAGACTTTCTATGTTTTTTCTTTCTCACTATTATTGCTGTACATCTTTGTTTTTCTCTTAAAAAATCAATAAAATTATTTACAATTATAGGAGAATTTTACAATCAGGAAAAATTTTAGATTCAACTTTTCCAAAATTAATTTCAGGTTCATAGTATATCATCCTCATGCTGTACCACTAGAATAAATAAATGCATATTTCAAAGCTTGATATTTCACAAGGTCCAAGAAACATAAATCCTATGTCAGATAAAGGTAAGTTTTCATCTTTGTGTTTTTGAAATGTGTCATTACACACTTGATTTCTCAAAACATGTTTCTTGAACTGTAATCAAGACCCCACTCATGATGACGTACACTTCCAACAAATGATTCCTCTGCTCATCAAGTATCTCGGTTGCAGAAACCATTTATTTTCTCACATACTTCTACTTGAAAAGTCTCTTAATTATTTAATTTACTCCAATATAAAAATTGTGATGAACAATTAATTTAATTACAAATGCAAAGTCTTAAGGAGTTTTAAAAATGTGTATCCATTTCTCATTGAGAAATTTCCAAAATTTCAAATTCTATGACCTGAGGAAAAATAACTTAGGTATTGTTCTAAAAAAAGGGTAAAGGACAAACAAAAATCACTACTAATTACCGATATGTCATCCCCACAAATAATTCTACCTGTTTATTTCAGGAAAAAACTCAAATATTTCAAACTTTAAATCATAGAACCTGAAGAATAGCTACAGTATAGGTTCCCTGATATCCACCTAGGATATTCTGTGAGACAGTAAGATCTGGAAACTACTAAGTTTTACACACTCATAAGGCCATATGACATGATCATAACCCATTTTACACTTGAGAAAACTGAAAATCAGAGCTCTTAGGAGACTTTCCTAAGTTCATACAGGTTGCATGTGGAAAACTCAGGTTTAACTAATTGTTTTCCTTTAGTCCATATAGACTTGAAGTGTTTTTGTTGAGAAAATCATAGTTAAGAAAATCATAGCTCACAGATTCAATTGCAGATTCTTCCACAAATAATTTCAACATAGTTGAAATTTAATTCTATTTCCTACATTTTTATCAACCTCTATTAGTTACTTTTTTTGGACAGTTAAAGTTAAAAATAGAGTCTTATCTAGTAATTCTCAACATAAAAGCTTTGGCTAAAATAAGGAGCTTAAATCTTAGTAATACCCTTTTCACAGACAAGCTAAGAAAATGAACTCTGATTTCTGGTCTTGATTCTGGTGAATGAAGAGAACATTATTTTTTATTTTCAAAATCTTGTTACTTTGGTGATCTTTTAAAATTTTATAATTCAGATGCTCAGGATCTTACCGAGTCATCTAAAATGCAAGAACATTCTTTGGAAGAATTATCAGCTTCATTCCTTCTGCTTGGAGTGAGGACTCTAATATCTGCTAGGGCTAACCCAAGGCAGCAGTCAAAGCATGGAAACAAAACCCAGAATTCCTTTGTATTCTGAAATTGCCCCAAGTCACCCATCACTTTCAAACATCTGCTCATATGCTATAAAGACAAAGTCAGCAGCAGGATGGACTCTTAGGGATCTAGGCTGTCACCTATCTTTCTATCAATTTTTTTTTCACCAGTAGTGGATGCAGCTGATTCAAGCCAATAGAATCAAAAGTAAAGGAAAACTCACCTATTGAATGCCTCAATTCTTTTAAAATAATTCCCTGGTTCCTCTATTTGTTTGAACCACATCAATTTAAATGAAAAAAATAAAAGCAAAATGGGAATTGAGTTCTACTTTTTCTGAGAAGTTAACCTAAAAGCTAAAAAGTAGCCGGCATACTTGAAAACTATTAGACCAAAGGGCTGGATTAAGGGTTCCTTTTATCAACACTCAACCTGGTAAATTATGAAATGACAAACTAAACATTTCAAAAAACAGATGCCTTCTGATTAGTAGGCATTAAGGCACTGCCCAGATATATATAACAATCATGCAAACCATTCAATCTTTCAGGTATGAGAGATGTCACAGATCTCTAGCCAGCTTCTCTGAAATGGGGAGGTTGAGGTCAAGAAAAGAGGAGTGATTAGCTAAAGTCATTGAAAAAGTAATTTGTAGGGTGATTATCAGGTTGGAGATTTCTGATTCTCAAGGAAGGTAATCTTGGTCTCTAGGCTTGAGGAAATAATAAATAACTATATATACATATATAAACACACACATAATTCATGTACATATAGAAATACACTCAGATACACAGATATGTGTATATATCTATATGTGAATACTCATGTATGTATATAAATATATATGCATACATTTATTTAGAAAATCCAATTCTAGACATATAGAAGCTAATAATTATGTTGCATCTGGAATGGATTGAGTTTTATATGCAAAATATTAATTATAAAAGAAAAGCTGGCTTAAGTATCCACAAATTTTCCATGAATGCTATTTTGAGGCAGGTGCCATTTTCCAGGTCTCTGTCATTCATTCATTCATTCATTCATTAGCCAGGGGTATGATTTGCAAAACTAGCTAATAACACTTCAGAGACCCTTGTAAGGAAGCAGTAATGTAGATAGTATTCTAGTCATTTACTAGTTACTGAAGTACTCCTTTGCTATTAGTCAATGATTACTTATTGAGAAAAAGTGAAGGTCAGGTTTCTCTCCTTAAAGAGAACTTTACAGTCAATAAAGATTGATTTGCAATCTAGACTCACTAGTTACTACTTCATCTATAATATAATATCATGTTGATCTTTCAGATAGTAGATGCTACTGCATTCTAGAGTAGGAGTAGTGATATATCTATTGACAGTAATAACATTTGTTTCTGAAAATTGGTAAGATGTTCCTGAAAAGAAAGGCAGCAACTGGATAGTTGACATGCTTCACAATCCTGTGATTGCCCAAGCAATCATTAATGACTTCCTCTCATGGCATGAAGTGGGTTGAGGTACAGATTCATTATACTAATTAAGGTGGACTGTATTTCATTCTTGATTATACCGCTAATGGAAAATAGCCTTGGTGCCAATATTGTCTGGAAATTTATATATGATACTGGCCTATATTTTTCTTATGAAAAGGTATTTCTTAAGAAAAAGGTATTTAACAATATAACTATAAGATATTTAGCTAATAATATTAATTTGCATTTATGATGTGAAAGATTATCTAGAAAAATAAAGTCCTGTGAGAACCTTTCAGTAAGCTAAGATGCATTTATTAATAAAAGCTTATATGTATGTATTAGAAATTTAAATTTGCTACCCATATCCCAGAAAATGCTGCCCATTAGTCAGATTCTGCCAACACAGAACATAACTTTTCTTTTTATTGCTTCTTTTATGCCTTATGAGTAAGCTAGGTTGGCTATAGTCACAGTGCTGGGTCCAAAATAATGCCCTTCATCAGTGCTGCCCAATATATTGTCTTGACACCCTGCCCCCTTCTGCTCAGAGAAACCTGGGTAAGAATGGAAGAACTAAGGTCAGAAAGGGGGACTCCATGTACTCCCATCCCATTGTCTGAGTTGGTCTCCTAAGGATGTCTTTACAGCTCTTCAGAACTCATTATCTCTTGCTTTCTTCTGCCAGAGTGATACCTACTGGAAAGTATGTATGAATGTGACCCATTCCTTTGATATAATCCTACTCAACATTCTCCCTGGTCTATTTTTGTACAAGGGTAAGACTTTCAACCAACTAGGATAAACAAACAGTTGTGTGATGTGAAGATAAATTTGGCAATGGTTGCTTAGGAACAGTGCAATCAACAGGCAGTTACCCAGTACATCCTAATCCAAAATCTTTTATACCACCAAAATTTGCAAAAAAAAAATCATTCATTGTATTTAATATGTGAAAACAATAACCAAAAAACCCTAGATTTGTTTTTTAAAATTCCGATTCAAATAGAAATGAAAAAACGAGATTGGTTATCAAGAATTTGGGTATATTTGTGTGTATTATCTGCATGCTTCAGCTATTCAATGAAAATGGCGATGATGATAATGGTGCTGAAATGATGTCTAGTACTTACATAGTGATTAATACATTCCAGATGCTAAGTGTCATTTCTCAACTCATTCCTTAAAAATTGAATCTCCTTATAAAAATTTTTGTCTAAAAGCAAACACTTTTAGGTACTACTTTTTGAAAGGTAAAGTGTAGATCAGGATCTTTTTCAAAGCATAATAATTGCTTATGATTTTCTTAAGTCTGATAGTCTGAAATACCTGATTTTCATAACAATGCACTGATATTCTATAGCAGCAGCTAACATGGAGTTTTCCATGCATATTTCAACTTTTTCCATTAGCCTGTCTTTCTTTACCAGCTGAAATTTCTTTTTCTTCAAATGCATTCTCTATTTCTGGAAACCTACACATACTTAAAAGATCAGGTCTTAAATGTCACCTGTTTCACAAAGCTTTCTAAGTCATGTTATTATTCTCTTCTTTGTCTACATGGTTATTTGTAAGACCTCTTTTTATAAAAAGTCTACCTAGTTTTAGGCTGAAACAATTTACATGCCTTACTCTACCAATGTATATATATTTCACACAATTAAAGAGACTCAAATATACAGATAATCAAGTGTCAAGATAATCAAGGGTCTTGTCTTATAAGTTATTTGAACACAGAGTTTATACATGTCTAATTTCTGTCAGCTCAAAAGCACTCATTCTAGTAAGGTTCTGCAGTCTCTTAAAAACATACAAAAATGACAATATCACAAGTAGGTGAACTCTTCACTAAAAATATTCCCCGATCTCTTGGAAATGACAATCAACAGTCTCAGAAATTCAAAGTGACGTTCAATAACTCATATTTAAATCACATTTCCAGACATGATGAATTCTACAAACCAATAAACAATAATGCTAAAGAAGATGGCATTTATTTATCCAATTTATGAGTATGCAAATTACATATGTAATCAGTGTCTGATGAGATAGGGCAATAATATATTCCAAAACTATCATTTGCCTCATGCTAGATGGGTAACAAATCTAATGTTTAACATAGACTCACAGTCTCTCTCTAACAAAGCAACCACAAGGAAGACACTGATGAAGTTATTAAAACAGAATAAAAGAGGAAATTCACATACAAAAATCTATTTACCTACCTTCTTAGAAAGTAACACAACTCCCAAACAAGTTCTAAGTAAAGCACCTCTTTAACTCCAGCTATAAAAAAATTATATGCTCTATAAAATTATTTCTGTAATTCTGTGTCTTTACCTAATTACGACATTTCTTTGAAGCATACCTGGCAAACATGAGGATAGACTATGTAATTTTTCAACTCAAAAACTAACTGATCTTTGTAGCCTGAAGTAACTAACATCTGCTTAGAGAGCCACAAACAAAATTTAGATACTTATAGTTTGCTATCTTCCAGCCCCATTTCAAATTAAAATAGTCTGGAAATCAAAAATTTATATAATACTGAATTCCATAAGTAAGAGAAAATCAAGGTATTTCACCAGAAGTAATCTAAATGAATAATTTCTTAAAATAAAGAAAAAACAAGGCAAGCGACTCATTTTATTGCTGTTTTATTGTAGTTCTACTTAAAATTCTGCATTCCAAACTAATTCAGAAAGGTAGTATTCGAGTAATATGACTCTACTGTATGCCACTCTTTTCTCTTGTGGATTACAATTGAAAGAAAAATTAACTGAAGTACATAGTTTATTTTTAGTTCCATGTGCATATATATTTAAAAATTATGTGCTTTTTCTACTCCTGGATCCAAACTAGGATACCACATTACATTTGAATAATCATGACTCCTTAGTTCTTGGTCTGTGAAAGTTTCTCAGACATTCCTTGTTCTTGATAAATACACATTTTTGAGAACTACTGGTCAGGTATTTTTTAGAATTCCCATTAATTGGGATGTATGTGATATTTATTCTCTAGTGATTAAAGTTATGAGTTTTGAGGAAGAAGACCACAAAAAGTGTCATGTTTGTCACATCACATCAAGGGTACATACCATCAACATGACTCATCATTATTGGATGTTGGATGTTGACCATCTGGCTGAAGAAAAGTTTGTTAGGTTTCTCTGTTGTAAGGTTACTGTATCTCCCTCCCTCCATTATACTAGGCATGTAGTATGGTATACTGTGGAAGTATTGGAAGGCAATTATAGCGGCTAGCCCATAACTAAGGAGTGAGGAGTTACGCTCTCTCTCCTTAAGGGTGGAATATTTACATAAATTACTAACATTATGTAAATTTACTAATTTAAAAAATGTGCACAAGTGAAAATTACTAAATTATTTGTTATGGGTCAAAATATCAATATCTAAATTCTATGATAATATTCCTGAGCATCAGTTTTCTCTAAAGAAAGCAATATTAAAGGGTAGTAGTTCATTGTAGCAAACAAATTAAGTAGATTAATATGAAAGTACCATTGAACTTTGAGTCTCTCGTGTCTAGATATGCATGTGTGGACTTGTAATCTCCACATTTTATACATTACACTTTCCAGGTGAGACCTGACCATATAAAGATGAACTATTAACAGAAGAGGCCCTTTCTAAAGCCATATTTTAAAGTACATGCTTTAAATGGTACTATGAAAATATACAACTATGGGTGTGCCCTGGTGGCTGAGGTGTTCAGACTGCTGCTGCAGTGGCATTATCCACATAAAGCCCAAGGATCTGGGTTCTTGACCAGCACTGGGGGAACAACCAAAATAAACAACTAAATAAATAAAAATGCT
Organism: Solenodon paradoxus; assembly: GCA_004363575.1. NCBI lineage: Eukaryota > Metazoa > Chordata > Mammalia > Eulipotyphla > Solenodontidae > Solenodon > Solenodon paradoxus. Next base: position 133,405 of record RJWH01002103.1, on the reverse strand, counting down.
TCTTCCTTCTCTCTCAATGTCTACTTATCTTCATTCCTATCTTCTTCCTTCCTCTGAAAATAAAAATATATATATATGTATATAAACAACTATTTTATCATATACAAATTGACTTAGAAAAGCATATAAAACAACTAAAAGAGTAACATTTTCAGTATATTTACACATTTTATGGACTAACCCTAGATTTAAGCCAAAATTTGTACTATTTTAATACAGAAAAATTGGTTTTTAGTTCAAACACTGACACTGGGCAAACAGGTGGAATACAAAATGTTCATAATACTTACACCACTTATGATCAGTCACTCTTCTATTGGTTCAATAAACATTTACATAAAATGTGTTTACTGTGTGAGCCAGGTATCAGGGAACAAGAGAAAAATAAGATAATTCTATTATTTATTCAAGCACAAACTTAATGGGATTAAATTCCATCTGTGTAACTAGAAAGGAAATAAAACATAGCAATGGGTTAGACAGAGACTCTTAGATAATCTTGAATGGTGAGCCATAATCAGGAATTCACTGCACAAATGGCAACTTCAGTGCACAAATATCTGTTACACTTACACAAACGAATAATTGAGCTAATCTGACTTACTCCTGGGTCATATAGTGTACTCATGAGACCTGTAAGGACTCTCTAGGGTTTTTTGTTTTAAATGAAAGGTGCACACATCTCCACAATGATGAAGGCAAGAAGGCAGGGAGGCAGGAAGAGAGAGAAAGCAGCATTTATATATATATATATATATATATATTTTTTTTTTTATACCGTTTTTTTCCCCCAGAAGTCAGGATTCAAATACAGGGCTATGTGGCCTACACTACTTCGAAGGTAACTGACCCAAGCGCTACTCCAGCAGGGCACTCTTAGGCGTGCCTAAAGTATTAACACCAAAGAGGTAAACATACCTAGAACACAAACCTCAACATACTTGAGGTAGGTGAGGAGATTGTTTTATATGAATGAATTAAAACATTCCTATAAATTATTATTTGCAGTAAAAGTGGAAATTAACCAATGTGCCTGAGTTGGTAAAGATCTATATAATAAAGGTGTCAAAAGAAAGATTAAGTTCTATGGATACTAATGGGAATCATTATATTCTTGACAGGGCTTCGGAAACAGTTTCAATTTTTGAAGAAGAAAAACTGATGTTCAAATCACGCAAATAATTACTTTAGGAGAAACAGATTCTTTTAATTTAGGTTTTTGCTAACTTCAATTTAATTTATTTCTATGCTAAGAGGCAGCTTACGGACACATTTTAAGAGTACCAGTCTTTAAAACCTTGTCTCACTTCTTCAGATGCTTCCTGTTACTCTAACACAAATCAAGTGCTGTAAACCCAGCAATAACCAAAATGATCCTTGTCCTGTAATGTGTACACAGATCACACACACATAAATGTACAAATATTTTCAACAGGAACCAAAGAGGAGACCTTTATTCGTAGACAAAATATTGATGTTGCTAAGTGATAATGAACAAATCACCAATTTTAAGCTTTTTCTGTTTAATTTTTTAATTTTATCTATTTCCCACTCAAAAAATTCTAACACTCTTCCAAGTTTGTATATATTTAGATTCAATTTGAACATCACATTTGCTAAAAAATATAATAAAATGCTAACCTATTATCATTTTTCAATATACTAAAAAAAGTAAATGATCCACATAAGATGATTACTGGTTAGTTCCACCTAATTCGAGGCCCTTTGTTGTGCAGTAAACTCTCAATTTTTCTTAACGAGAGAAAAAATGCCAGGTAAAGAAAGCCCATAAGTAATCCCAAACTGACACCTACACATTCTCCACTAGGGTGGTCAGTTAGGGGTGAAGCCAGCTAGGTTCTGGTAACTTTCCCCAAGCCTTCTACAAGAAAAGCATCATTACTTGTGACACAACAGGGAAGGAAGAGTAGAGAACAACAATGACCATCAGTCCCCAACTGGAAGTAGTGGGAGTAAAGTGAGCTCTTGGCTACCAGCCAAGAACACAGACAAATTGTTAAAGAACTGCAGAGAGTGGCTACGGGGAGCACACTGCAGGGCTGAGGCAGGTCATGGCTCCTCCAGTCAATGGAACAGAAGAGGCCTGGCACAGAGTTGGTGGACAGCAGATGATGCAGGTCTCGCCATTGTCGTGCTGGGTGCCCAGAACAGAGCACACTTCACCTCTGTGCACCTCATTCTGTTTATCTGCCCACTTTACCAGCCCATATGCATCACAGGTCCAGGTCACTGTAAGTGGTTTCTTCCCTATCTTCCCTACTCTCCCTCTTGGTTGGGGAAGACTGTCCCCTTTCTTGTGGGCTACTCTATGGTGCCCTTCCATCTATTCATCTAACATACCTTCCCCCAATCTCACAAAATTTCAACAACTTCTGATCTACCCTTTCTTCTTAAGTCACTGCCTCACTCCCAGCTCCCTCACATGTGCGCAGATACTTCACAGGACTCACTATCCCGCTGTGTCAATAAGCCATCCTGGTTTACGAGTGTGACCAGACAAAACATTAAACAAACTCTTTGTAGAAGAAAGCCCAACAGCAGCACTCAGTCAATGTGCCTTTATAGGTGATCTGAGGGAAGACCTAGGAAGAGTGGGCCATTCTGGGGGTGAAAATCCTGCTTCCTTCATAACCACGGGAAGTGAATTAAAACAAGGTCCTAATAAGAGTTTTAGGAAGTAGTGTGGTGGGGGTGAAGGGGGGGGACAGCAACATTTAGAAACACACAGATTTGCTGACACAGTACCTCTGAGATTAACAAGTGTAGAGTGCTCCACCACCTCATGATCAAAGCCTAAGACTCTTGAGACTCTGCTTAGTAGTACTCAATCTTTACACGTTCTTCAATACAGTCATCATATTCAGCACCCTTCTCATCACTACTATCAGGGAACACATTCCCTTTCTTATTATCAGACACACTTTCATAATGCAATGAAGTCTAGTTGCTTTCTTTACTCAGAAGCTTTGATTTGTTCCCAGCACTATGTAGTTCACAAAATTAAATCTCTCCATAGACCCATCAGAGGCTCCAGAATTTTGTTTGCATTTGTCACAATTTGCATGGCATGCATCAGGTCAAGTTTTTTCTCATGCCAACTTTCCCTTTATACTGAAACTAAACAATTCTGTGAAGGAAATCAATTTCCTATTACATTTGAAGTCAGTTTCTGTTGAGTGCTCTGTATTATGTACATGCCTCATGAAGTCGCCTTTTGTTCTCTCTATAGAACAGCAACATTTGGTTGGAACAATTTTTGTGGCACTTCTCAAGTTCTAATTTATAGTAATCTGTTTTCAAGTTTTACACTAAGCTTATTAGAGACATGTTATAGAATATATTATATAGAATATATGCAGATCATGAAAATTAAACTTACCCAAGTTCCCCAGCTTCTAAGGTGGCTGTGCCTGAATTTGAAGCTAGGTTTGCATGACAACAAATTTGCCTCTACCAAGCTGCTGCTAGCTTCCTGAGAACAACCAAGTAAGCAAGAACAATGAAAAATCAAATGACTGCCAAATCACACAGACTAAATCAAGACAGTTCTGTCTGCCAGAGGACACAAGTCCTGGCACACAATGTGGCCCAGGGCTAATTCTAACTTTCTATTCCTCCTGTCTCTTCCCTCTGGCCTATACCAGAACTCCAAGCCACCTTCTTCCTGTAGGCATGGTACACTCTTACAACTTAAATGCTCAGATTACTTTTCTTTTTTCCAGATATGCTTAAAACATAATCAAATAATCGTTCTTCAATTTAAAAGCTTCTGTGTGTGAAATAAATTTAAACAGAACCAAATGACCTTATTGAACCTTACACTAAAATATCCTTATCCCTGGAGCAGACATAATCCTCATCCCTTCCAGAAGATAAACCTGTCTGTGACCTAGACCAGCTCCCCAACCACTATCAAATCCTCGACTGTTTCTTCCACTGTTTCTAAGAAATTAAGAAATTAAGCTGTTTTTATAATGATTTTAACCTAAACAAAACTCCAGTTTTTTTATGAAGAATATTTAAGAAAATTATCAGGACATCAAAAACAGCCATCAGGAAGTTTAGCAAATTAGATGCTGTGCCTGAAGATGCAAATATTTCTCATCTTTATACAGCTTTCCTGAAATGTCATTGTGCTATCCCAACCAGTTCTCCCTACCCCTCAGTGTGACTATATCTTTGTAAGATGCAAACCAGCATCAATTTATGATGAAAGTGAAACTCAACTTGTGTTGGGAAGGTGGAAATTCAAGAAACTGCTTTAGGACTCATGAAATAATTAAGAGACCCCCCCACCAGGAGATGGTAATTAGAAAACATATTATGCCACCTAGTATTTCATTAGGAACTTAATAAAATGGATTTGCATTGCTAGGTATTAATGAATTTTCCAACAAGTTTAAGACATTGTTCTTACTCTCAAAAGTTGCTTGTGTAGGAAGTTAACTTTTCAGATAGCTCTAACTTTCAATGAAGTCCAGAATCTGCAGTCCTAGATTTTAGGTGTAAAGAAATATGTGCACTGAATGGATGCTACTCAAGTTAATAATGAAATACTACATATTTCTTTCCTTTTTACCCCAAAGAATGGTTTTACTGATAAAAAGTCAGCAATAGAAAAGAAATAAACAAAGGAGATGCATAATTCTCATAAGCCTGAGAATTTGAATTCTCAGAAATTCAAATACTGTCTTTTTAAGTGGAATAAATCCAGAAGAAAAGGGTGCTTTCATCAAAGGGAATGCAATAATTCCTTCACTCCAAGTCAGTTCACTCTCACCACAGTGGTTCACAGCCTAGTCAGAGACACTGGTTTTCCCACTGCCTAATAACATGTGTGCTAAACCCACCAGCCAGCAGGAGCCACAGTCTCACAGATGTATTCCCACTAAGCCAAGAGGCAGTGCTCTGGGATGGACTGTCCCATGATAGCATCATGCCTAATTAGTTCATGAAATGTCCATCACAGTGACCCACAAACCAAAGTAAGTAAATGCTCTCTTTGGGTATGATTACAGTATATCGTGTTTGCTCCAAGATGCCAAGGAAACTCACCAATACTACTTAGTGACATCAAACTGTGGTGGGGTTTGTGGTATTTGAAAAATAAAGTTGCCATCTTTAGCCATTTATTGTTGAGCTATTTCACTGTTCGGCAAATCACTCTTGAGCAACTCAGGATAATTAAATAGCAGGAGAGTCCATCTGTCATGTTTCTCTGAAAAACTTTCCGTGCTGACATCCTTTCCCTCATCTCATGGCTTTCCACCTGATGAGTTACAGCAAAGACTGAAAGTGCCCACCTCTCCATCTGTGCATGTCAACCTATTTTTCTGCTTCAACTGCTAATGGCTTTCACAAGTCCACCCCTAGCTGAGCTCCCAACAGAATGACAAGAGGCTGACTCACAAGCCCTAATCCTAAAAGGCTTCCCAGTAGAATGCTCTCCTTTCACAGGTAAGGGAATTGGGGCCCAGAACCAGTAAACAATGTGTTTGTGATCCTCTAGTTATAGAGACTATATCAGAACCCCATTCTTCCAAACTGCTTCCAAACTAAATAATATATTTCAGCTTTAATTTTAACATAATTCTAGTACTATGACTCCCCAAATGAAACCAGTTGACTATCTCACCCATTAAGATCTTTATAGCATCAGACTTGCTCAATTTGCTTTTTATGCATTTCAAAAAATGTTTACAAGTACCACCTCTGAGTGACTCAACCCCATCTAACCTAAACACAGCAGACACTAAGCTCCTTGGTGTAATAAAGTAGCTTTCTTGGTTTCTTATCTCTCCTCCATTTTTCTTGTCCCTCCAGTTTTAACTGCTACCCTCTCTGCTCCTATGACTCATCTGAAGTAGATAAACACATGGTGGACTGCTTCACAGAAGTCATGTATAAGAGCAACTAAAGTCACTTCTAGTATTAGCCACATCTATCTATCAAAGAGAAGTTAATTAGTAAGTCCCAACATGGATAAGAAAATTATACAGAACAATTCTATTTGGGCACCGAATACGTCCTCCTTGGTAAAAGTTAACATTCAATCAGATTCGTATTTTCCCATACTTTAAAGGTTCAGCCTGAATTTTAGTTCCACCAAAAGGATTCACCACATATAATGGTAATCTAGAGCAAAGTTCCCAAGAGAGTCCTCTTCTCATCTGTATTTACAAATTAGAGCTCTTGGACCCCACGCACTTGAACATGCATAGCAGGTAGGAAGCTCAAAATGTGGTAAGGAGGCACTAAGTCTTAGGGAGAAAGATCAGAGAAACAGTGATGATTGGAGTCCCAAGTCATATTTTCTGCCTAGGCAATTAGTCAGGATCATCCAGAGGAGGACACTAACTCTGCCTTCTTCTAGATTCCTCTGGGAGGAACCCCAATGGGTAAACCTGAAATGTCTGACCACTAAAACCTAAGGGTTGATGTCATACAACAGATGTTTACCTTCTAAGACAGTTTAATTTCTATTTTAATTAATAATTACTTTGATTACAAAAGCAATAGCTGCTTATTACAGAAAATTTGGAAATATAAAGAAGAGACGCAGAATGTCATCAACCAGTGTTTCTAACATTCTGAAGTATTTTAGGGAGCTGAACCCTTCATCCTGGTACCCTCTGAAACTTCAGTGCAAAGCTCTTTGGCCAATGCAATATCACTACTGTAAAGGTGGCTTTTCTCTAACCTCTAAAACTTTGCTGGTGTGTTCAGAGTTTAGCTTGAATGTCAAAAAGTTCCTCATTATGTAAACTGATTGCCCTCTCTTTTCATCTACCTAAGGGAAAACAATGTGTTTCCAGTTAGTGTTTTGTAACTACACAAAAACTTCATTTCACAGTCCACCATGCAAGTTGCCATTATCAATAATCAATTCTTTCCAGAAGCCACTCAAGGTAAACCAATCTTGGGGCCTTTACTGCTGGAATGATTCCACAGTTTTCTGTCTCCTAAAAATACATCTTTGCACATACTTTTCTTTTTTTAGTATGTAACTGTATTAAGCTCAGGGCTCAATTTCTTCCAGTTTCAAATATTTTCCCTGCTTAAGAGGTGGGAAAGAAAATACAGCTTCTGCTATTTATGGTGTCTAAGAATGTTTACCCTATTAACAAAATCAACAATGATGACTCCATGACACTCCAAACATGTCCTTGGCTCAGTGTAGTCCCTGATTGGGAAATATCACTCCAGGACAATAGCCCCAAGGCAGAGCAATGCCAGAGCAAAATCACATTTTCACCAGTTTCCCAATATTCTGCCTAAATGTTATTTTTTTGAAAAACAGTATAATTCCACAGCAGGTCCAGCAATTTAGACATCAGTATCAAGACTAGAGTTCAAGTATGCTAAGCTCAGTTCCACAAATGACTCACACTGTGTGCATGTATGCTCATGAGTGGCACTGTGTTCAGGGTGGGCCTTGTCCTCATGTCCCTGGACCCCCACCTCCAAGACAGAGCCCTGGTTCTTCTCAAGTACATTTCCTTAACTAACCCTACCCATAGCCCTCTCTGAGGTAGCTATTAGGTCCTTATTGAAGAAACTGTAGCTCAGAATGTCCCAAGGGCACAAATTAAATGAAGGGTACAGTTTGGATTTGAGCTGGGTCTTGTTGACAACAGAGGCTGCCTCTCACTCACCAACTAAATCCAGGAGACTCCACAAACTAATGTAAGGCAGACCAAGAGGATCAATGGACAAAGATAATTTATGAATGCTTAATCATCAGAGGGGATGTTAATTTTAATAATAATAATGCATCGATGCAAATTTCCTGCAATTGAAAAAGGTCTTATTCTTCAATTCAGTTTGTTAAACCTCTTTCAGGATTCTCAAACTCTTTAGACCCTTAGGTGAACAGAGCATTGCTGCATATATTATGGGACACAACAGACAAGATCACAGAGCAAAGAGCTGCAAGGCCTAGAAAGCAGATGGCCTCACACCCAGGAGACTCATAGGCGCTGGTGAGAGGAATTTAAAGGGATTTTAGGCATTTAGGGGAGGGGGCATGGAAAGAGGAAGAATATATGTGACAGAAAGTCTAAGGCCTGACAGTTACTAAAGTAGGCCCAGAGATAAAGTAGGCCTAGAGATAAAGACCCAGAAACAAGGACAAAGGGAGTGAGTAGTTGCCCTGCCCCTGAGTAAAAACAGTCAAATTCTCATTTCCAAGTACAGTTCCAGAATACCTTATCAGCATAAGAAGGGGTCCACAGTACTCTAGAATGTTTCATTAACATGCTAGGCTGAGTCAATCCCAAGCCCACAGGAAACTTAAGAACCCCTATATCCCCCAAGCCATAGTGGCAACCCTCCCTTGGGACCCCACCCCATGTGGGGAGTCTGTACTTTCTCCAATAAACTTTCCTCCACTTTGGCTTGCCTCTTTGGTTGGAGAATTCATTCTTCCAGTGCTGTAAGACACATGATCCCAGGCACCAAATTACAATCTCCTTTACACTGGGAGTGTGCGGGCAGGAGAAATCTCTAGAGGTTGAACAGAGACAATTTTAGTAGTAGGCACTTAAGACCTTTAGCTCAGGCCCATGATACCATGTTGTTCTAGGTAGGTACAAGGACACAAGAGGCTGACTGCTCCTCAAAGGCACTTGTTATGAAACAGGGAATTGGAAAAACTTTTTATTTACTGGGTCACTCTTAACTCACAAGCCAGCCTTGAGGCCCCAAACAGCAAAATTTCAGAACAATGTGTTATGGCCGCAGAACACTCCACTAGTCACACAACCCCCTTGGCAATCAATCTTGAGGTAACCACACGTTCCTATTTGTACACATACCCCAATACACCCAGAGGACCTAAGATAATAGTGAACTGTTCCTGGTGCCTGCGTGACTGACTTAGCTGATTGTGCGAATGAAAACCTTCGATAACGGAAAAATGTTAAATATATCACTATATAGAAACTCATGATTACACCTGCCAAAGATTATTAACTGCCTTAATTCCCTGCACCTCTCTGTATGTCTATATAAACCCTGAGTTGCATCCACAGGGCAATGTCTGATTTGGGTCTGTTTTTGCCCCTTACAGTCGCCCAGCTAATAAATCTCTTAAAATTCTCTTTCGACTGAGTCTAAACAAGCTTCTAGACCCCACTCATGGAGAGCTGGCAACATCCACAGGAAGGGACCAACATTGCCTCTGATTTGTCCCCACATGGAAGTGGTCAGAAGGTTTGACAGGACCGGAATGGGAAATCTCCTGGGAACCCCAGCAATAAGAGTAAAAATGCTGTTGAGACACCAAGAGAATTATACATTATCTTTGTATTTCATACGAGATCTTTCTCCTGACATGATGTAACTAACAATATGTATGGACTTTTCTTCAAATTACTTTTTCTACTGCTCATTATAATCTGAAGCAATATATAATGTTCCTACGACTTACATGGGACAGATGATTTTCTGTAATTCCAGGCAGCAGTTGTTAAAGCAGATTAATAACCACTATAGATCCTCCACTAAACTTTCTGAAAAGGCTAGAAATATACTTAACAATCTATAGTATAAACATATCTCTAGTTCTCAACCAGGATGAACAACTTTCAGAAATCCTGTCAGTTATGAGTGTATCTGAAGCCTGGGTGGGAGGGTTGGGGGGAGGCTCTATTGGACACATCTGGAATGCTATTTTTTCAGAAAAAAACAACCAGTTCTGGCACTTCCTATTTCCCTTACCATCCCAACCTTAATAAATACAGACTTCTGCAAACACAAGTACCTTTACACACATTGTTTATTTAATGTCCGCTTAATTTTAGATAGAAATCTACTTTGCTTTAGAGATTGAACAAAGAATTATGTAGTTCGTAATTTCTTGGCCATATCTGTTTCTAGTTTTTTAAATTGTATTTTTAACAAATGATAAATACAGATAAATCAGAAATATTTGGTATAAAATTTTACTGATTAAAAAATAAAACAAACAAAAAAACCCCAACTCTGTTTTACCTAATCTCCATTGGCAACTGGCCAATTTTAAATTGTATTTTGAATTTGCAAATTGTATTTTAAAATTGTAAAATTGTAAATACAATTTTAAATTATATGTATTACTTATTTCCTTGCTCATGGGTCAAAAGGAACTTTTTAGCATGTTTATGCCTACTATTAAGTCTACCCAACTCTAACAAACACACACACACACACACACACACACACACACACACTGGCCCCCTCAAGGATTTCAGTGCTTCCAGGGCTGTCCAAATGAGTTTGGGTGCTTTTCAAGGGCCTAGCAGACCATAAAAGCTTCTATCCCAGGGCACAATCACCTGTCCATCCCTTTCACTATAGCACTGATTATGCTTTCTTTTCATGCACTGGAGATTTCCTTTTTGATGTAAGAATTCTATTTAGGTAGTATATTCTTTATTCTTTACCTGTACTCAATCTAGGCACATACTTTGCATGTACTTAATCTAGTATGCAACTGAGTATATATACTAGAGTTAGGTACATACATTTCTGATGTAACTTCTTTCCTTCCACCAGGACACATTCTTCACTACAGGTGTAAACTCATTTGTTATTACTATTTGGGCAAAGAATAAAAACACAAACATTGTAACACTGAAAAATACTCTGAAATAGTTGAGGAGGGAAGTACTGATTGTCTTTAAAGAGGTAAACTGAGAATGGGAAATAATCTGTTTATCTGAAAATCACAAGCACAAGAGATTTCTATAGCAAAATACACAAAGTCCAAGAGCCTGCATCTGTTATATCTGTTGACAAAACCTGCACTTCCTCAAGTTCTGGTTTCTGCCTTGAATAGTTCTGTTTACATGCAAATGAAACAAAATGAAACTGAACTACACTCAGTGACTAAAATTTTTCCTACCAAATCCTTCCTTCAGTTAGTCTTCAGACTGGCCACTGTGCTCATCCATTCATCAGATGTCTCACACTGACTTTAACCCCAACTTCCTCCAGAGGCCTAGAGGAGAAAGTTGTTGGGAAGGTATAGATAATACTTCCCAACAAACTTTCACTACTCACAGTCTGTAAGAGCAATCGCTCCACTTTCAGAAGAAGAGAAGTTGGTAGGAACCAGATGTATGTGTTTGTGTTTCTTCTTTGTCATGCTATGAACTAAAATAAAAACGTAAGTTACACCAAGGGAAACTGATTTTGTCATTAAGAACCAAAGAGGCATAAAATCATTGGCTCAATAAATTTCCCTTCTAGTAATAAAAAGATGAGTTATCATTGCTTCAAAATCTTTTTTTTTTTTTGGTTCCAGGTCACAATTCTGGGTCCTTGGGTTTTCATGTCCTACACCTTATCCACATAAGCCACCTGAGCCACAGGAGTGCACCTCACAGGCTTCATGAAGTGGAGGCATTCTAGAGGTCTGAACATGAAATAGAGCTAGACTTTCACAGTGATAGGTAAGAAAATCAGAGAAGTCTAAATTTTAAATTACACTCTTCACTTCCAAAAATATGTATTAATGGAAAGCTACTTTTTGCTCCAGTTTACACTATACTAACTTAATCTTTAAAATGATCCTTTACCGATGCTTTGTCACATGCCAAACTATCCATATGCATTATTTCAATATGAGATAATAAAAATAATTTTTGTATCAATTTTACAGGTGAGAAAATCAAGGATTGATGATATGACCAAGATTACACATTCTAAATTTATGCATGCCTGGATTATAACAATCAGGAGATCTAATTTCCTGCTATAATTCAGGTGTTGATGAAGTTGGTACATATCAGCCTGACCAAATTCACTTTTATCTATATTCTATTCAATCCTTTAACCAACTTTTAGAAACAGTTTCAAAATTGATTGAAAAGATATACAATACTAATAATAAGCATAAGAAGGTTGGAATGGCAATGTCAATATCATATAAAATAGACATAGCATAAGAGATAAAAAGAGACATTTCATTATAATGAGTCAATTAATCAGGAGGATATAACAAATGTTTATGTGAAAAGAGCACATCACAATACATAAAGCAAACACAGAATCAAAGGGAGAAACAGACAATTACAAGTACCATGGCTGCTGTTGTGTTCCACAAGACTTTATTTATGAATAAACAAGTAGTGGGATAAATGTAGCTCACAAACTGGAGACTGCCAACCCCTAAACTAATTTAAGAAAATAAAACAGAGAGAGAGACAGAGAGAGAGAGAGCAAATACCTAAAAGAACTGCAAAACACTATGAACCACTAGAACTTATAAACACATGCCTTAAAAAAATGAAATCAAACACAATACACTGTCTAACCACAATGACTTAAATTAGAAATTAATAATGCTAAGAAAAAAGAAAAACCCCAAATGTTTTAAAATTAAATAATTTATTTTTATTTGCATTTAAATAATCCATGGGTCAAAGAAGAGCTAATGAGGGAAATTAGAAATAATTTTGAAATGATTAGTAATAACAATTAAAACATTTTAAGATTTGTGGTATATAGGTAAAGCAGTGCTTGGAGGAATTCCTATAGCTTTAAATACTTGTATTAGAAAATATGTAAATATATATCTGAATTTCCATTTAAGAAGCCATAAAAAGAAAAGCAAATGTTGAAAGGAGTTTTATAACATGATAAACAAAAGCAAAGAACCACCAAATCCCAGAATGGCGATAAAGAGTAAAATATAAACAGAATCAAAGACAAGATCAACAGGATAGAACAAAAACACACTTAAGGAGGAGAATAAAAGCACAAAAGAGATGTTTCCGGAAAAAGATTATAGTAAAAGAGGTAAACTAGAGGAAAAAACACAAGGTAGTCACAAAACCCAATCATACAGAAATACACAGATGGGAAGGTAAAGAGATAATCAACAATAAAAACTATCTAAAGGAAAAGGCAAACAGAAATAAGTGGGAAAAGAAGGAGCAGATAGATAAACAGAAAAAACGAGGCTCAAATGACAACAGTAAAACCATACATATCAATAAGCGCTCTAAATATGAATGAATTTACTAATAAAAAGACAAAGTAATTGAACAGATAAAAAATAACAGTATCTATTGATACTATGCCTATAAGAAACCCACTTCAGACCTAAAGACAAATAGCAAGCAAAGGAATATGGAATACTATATCAAAACAATAAAAGGAAATCAGGAACTACAATACTAATATCAGAAAAGAAAAACTTTGACCCAAAAGGGGTAACATGAGACAAAGATGGAAACAACATCATGGTCAAGGGGTTAAATCCCTTAAACAGAAATGTCATTAATATATACATACTCAAAGTTTAAATTACATAAATATATGAAACAACTACCAACAGAGCTAAAGGGAGACAATGACAGTAATAAAATAATAGTGGGGGATTTCAACAGCCTACTTATACCAATAAATAGATCATCCAGGCAGAAAGTCATTCAAGAAATAAAGATCCTAAATGAGGTACTAGATTACACAGACAGGCATATACAAAGATATACCAAACTTTCTACACCAATAAAAAAGATTTCATATTCTTCTTGAGTGCACATGGAACATTTTCAAGGACAGACCATGCTCTGGGACACAAAACCGATCTTAATCAATTTAGCAAGATTGAATTTATAGAAAGTTTCTTCTCTGATCACAAACAGGTGAAACTGGAAATAAACCAGAAAAAAATACCCAGAAGAATCACATAGATATAGAGATTAAACAACATGCTTCTGAAAAATTCCTGGGTCAACAAAAAAATTAAAGATGAAATAAAAAATTACCTGGAAGCAAATAAAAGTAAAGAGACAAAGTACTAGAGCAGGTACGTTATAACAAAAGCAGTGCTAAAAGAAGTTTGTAGTGACATAGTACGTATCAAAAACCAAGAGACATCTCAAATCAAATATCTAAACACACCTGAATGAACTAGAAAAAAGAATGATGAAGCACAAAAATCAGAAGAAGAAAATATTAAAAAATTAGAGCAGGACAAAATTAAATTTAAAAAGATCGTAGCTATAAAGCGAGAAAAATATATTAAAATAATCCGATTGGAAAAGTAAAAGCAAAATTATCATTATTTGGGATAATACACTGAGAAAATCCTAATGGCTCCAACCCCCCACCCCCCCAAAAAAAACCTGTTAGAAACAATAAATGAATATAGCAAAATTGTAAAATATAAAATCAATTAAAAAATTCAATAACATTTTTATAAGAAATCAATGAAATAGAAGAAAGAGAAATTAACGAAGAATTCCATTTATAATGGCACTAAAAAAATCTGGGAGTAAACAACAAGGTGAAAGACCTATACAGTAAAAATCATAAGATGCAGATAAAAGAAAATGAAGATGACAAAAAGAGTTGGAAGTATATACTATAGTCATAAATCAGAAAAATTAACATTGCTAAAATGGCCATCTTACCCAAAGCAATACACAAATTTAATGCAATTCCTATCAAAAGCCCAGGGAAATTTTCAAACCCCACCCCTCTGCCTCCAAAACAGAACAAATAATTCTGAAGTTTATATGGAAACAAAAGCGACCTTGAATAGCCTAAGTTATTCTCAGGAAAAAGAATGAAGGAAACATACTCCCTGACTTCAAGCTGTATTACAGAGTGACTGTCATTAAAACAATATGATATTGGAACAAAAACAAACACATCAGTGGTATAAAATTGACAGCCCAGAAATGAAACCACACTTATATGGACAATTATCTATAACAACAACAAAAACAAAAACAAAAACAAGAGCATGCAATGGAGAAAGGAAAGTCTATTCAACAAACAGAGCTGGGGAAATTGGACAGTCACCCGAAAAAACTTGAAGCTAGATTACTTGTTAATATCATACACAAAAATTAACTCAAAAATGGATCAAAGACCTGGGTATGTCTCTCTCCCTCTCTTTTTTTAATGGAAAGGTACAGGCAGTAATGAAGGCAATCAGGTAAGAAGACAGGAAGAGAGAGGAGGGAGAAACATCACTTTTTAAAAATTTCTATTTAGTTGCTTACACTGGTTGCTTCCCCCAGACTTGGGATGCGAACCCAGAGTTATGTGGTTTGAGTCCTTCAGTGGTGAGTGACTTAACTGCTACTCTACCATGGCATGCCTGGATATAAATCTAAAAACCTTAAAATATATAGGAGAAAATGCTCCATGAAATTAACCTCAGAGATGTCTTTGGGGAAGTGACATCTATGACAAAGGAAAGGAAAGCAAAAATAAACAAGTGGGACTACATTAAACTAAAAAGTTTCTGTAGTGAATGAAATCACCACAAAAACAAAAAAGGCAATCGCTGAAAGGCAAAAATATTTGCACAACATACATCAGATAAAAGCTTAATTTCCAAAATATAGAAAGTACTCATACATCTCAACAAAAAAGCAAATGATGCACTCAGAAGTCAGCAGAAGAGCTGAATAGACATATTTCCAGAGAAGACACCAAAGATAGACTATAGACACATTTAAAAAAAGGTTCTATATAACTCACCATCAGAGAAATGCAAATAAAAATTGTGAGATAGCACCTCAGATCCATGAGAATGCCTATAGCAAAAATAATATAAACAACAGGTATTAGAGTGGCAGTGGAGAAAAAGGAACACTCCTCTGTTGTTAGGAATGTAAATTAGTGAAACCTCTTTGAAGAACAGTGCAGAGATCCTCAAAAGAAATAAACATGGATCTACTATTCATTCTAGCAATTCCACCACTTCTAGGAACATCAGGAATATATTTCTGAACTATCAGAAATAATATATGCACTCCTATGTTCATAGCAGCACATTTATCATAGCCAAGACAAACAACCTAAATGCCTGTCAACAGATAAAGTACATATATATATATGTATATATACGTATATATATATGTGTGTGTGTGTGTGTGCGTGTATGTATATATATATATATATATGTATATATATACAGAGAGAGAGAGAGAGAGAGAGAGAGAGAGAGAGAGAGAGAGAGAGAGAGAGACGGTGAGTGATTGTTTTAAGATAGACTTCCTTGATAATTGGGCACCTCTGATGTTGAGCTTATTGGTTATTTGTATATTTATTTGTGTTTGAAATTGAAATGTCTGTTAATATCTGTTGCCCATTTTCAGTTGGGTTGTTTGCCTTCTTGCTGATTCGCAATAAAACTGTATATATGCCACACATACATACTATTAATAGACATATATTTTGCAACTACTTTCTCATAGCCTTGCATTATATTCTAGAAAAGGAAAAAAAAAGTGACAGAAAGTGGATCAGAAGTGGTCTTAGGCCTAAGATCAGGGTGGGAAATTGAGTACACAGGCAGATAAACAAAAAAAAAATATGTGTGTTGACTGACCCAACGATAGCTTCAGTTAAAAAACAGTCTGCTTAAGTTAGTGGCAGTCTCCATGGCCAGTGACTGTGGAGATAATCCACTGGGGGAGTCTTCTAGAGTGTTCCAGTGAAGAGGTTAGTTTTTGAAGTCCTCTCCACATGCTTTAGCCTGTCTCACTATATCTCTTTTCTCTTCTTAAAAAATGGTCAACTTACATACAACTAAAAGGAATGAAAGCCAGTAGATCTGACATCCCTTCCACTGAACTCATTTTTTCCTTCCTCCAGTTTCAGGTCTCAAACCTGGATCCTTGGGCTTGACACGGTCTGCACTTTAACCGCTAAGTCACGAGAGTGCAGCTCCTTTGATGCTGTGTTTCTTCCTTGACACTGGCAGATCTACAGATCTGTCCATACGCTCTGAGGATGCTGTTAGAGTATTTTTACTATTATGTAATATTTTGCTATTTCTATTGGAGAAATAAGAGATGTAAAGCTTTCTACTTCTCTTTCTTGAAGCCTTCCTGTTCTAAGGTATGTTTTTCCAAAAAGCAAAAGAATATAAGTAAATATTATTTATGTTAAAAATAGAAATAACATTCCTTTTACAAAGAGGAAAAGGTTTCTATTTAGATGGTGATTTAACTATAGCTCCCATTAAAAATTTAACTAGCTTTCTGTCAAATAAAATGTTGTCACACAGGGAGGATCACCAAGAACCACAAATACCGAAAATGCCCAAACTGCACAGGAAGCTGATTACCTGTCGTTTAAAAGGGCTGGTCTATTCATGTGGTGCTACATTTAAGAAAAAAAAGAGAGTTATACAGGGCAGTGCAGATAAGGTTTGTCTTGAAATAATAGTTAGTAAAATCTAAGAAGGCAGGGAGCAAAATGTAAAACCATCAGGAGTTTCAGTAACAGAAATGAGGAGGAAATGGCTGGTTCTCACAATCACAGCAGCACAAGTGGGAAGGAAGCAGGGAGAGTCACTCTTGACATACCTGAAGCTATTCCAGGGTATTTAACAGAAATACAAACAAGAAGACAAACTCCTTCACAGCCCATTCAAATAAAATGTACCTTAAAGTCGCATTATAAGTTAATACATTTCATAGTTTTTAAAGCATCATTTCATTTTGCTTTTGTCTCATAAGAGAGCTGTGTAAGTTCCCTCAGACATTTACTATGTTCAAGACAGAAACTTAGAAATCCCTTCAATTTCTAAAGTGGAACATTATTAACTTATTGAGGTGAGTCATTAGCTCAATTCAAGAAAGCCTTGCCATCCAACCAGTCATCATTCTAGCTATACACATAAATATTTCTTTGAAGAGAGGAATGAAGGCAGAAAGAAGGGAAGGAAGGAAAGAAAAATAATCTTTAGTTAGCTGTTTATTTTTTTTTACCCTAGGCCCAAGCCTCAAACCTGGGTCCTTGGGTTTTATGTAGTCCACACGCCAGCATCTCAGTCACCTGAGCGCAAAAGGGTGCACTGAGTGCAGACATAAATATTCTTTAAGTGCCTCTATTATGTAATTCATATATATGGAATATTATTTTATGATAAGTGTTGAAGCATAATCACTTCCAGAATATCAATGACAATGGGCAACTAGGATAACCATTTATAAAATTAATATTTAAATTAAAGTAAGATATTTAAATTCTTGCTAGATAATGAAAAATGTTCTAGTTTATGTCTAAAGAACATGAAAAATTGAGATATGAGCTAAACATAAATCCTTAATTGTGTTTCTACTCTTCACCACTAAGCCTTTTCTCCTTAAAATGCTTTAAAATTCCAAAATCTACTAATTTCAAGATTATTTTCTTTATCTTTCTTTTCTTACTCTTTCAAAGTAAGTATTGGGGAGTTGAACAGTGAAATATCTGACAATAATTAGGGACCAGAAATATATCAAAATAAGTGGATTATCACTCCAAAAAATCAACAGCAGAAAAATGTCTCTATGCATATCATTGTGCACAACTTTATCCAGATAGATGCCCTCTTACTGATGATAAACCTGAGCCTCCAACAATGAGTATTATGATATGAGGGGCTGGGATATGGTTTACCTTAGTCACTGAGTAGGTTCTCAGAAAATACAATGAATTAAATAATGGAAAGCAATGAATGAATTAATAGTTGTTATTAATACATCCCCAAAAAAACAACAACATGGTACACACAGTTTATGCTACTTATAAAGCTAATTTATTTTTGCTGTGTTTTGCTTTTCAGTTGGCAGACTTGACATTAAATCTCAACTCCAAGCTGGGGTCCCTTATATAACAGTCTTTACTCAGGATGCTGCTCACTGGCTTCTGGCTTTGGAGCCCAAAGGACTGAGGGCTCAGAGCCTCTGCACCACTATGCAGAAGGAACACCAGGAACAAAAGGGCTGCTACCCTAGGGGTGAGAAATCCAAAGTGTTTTACAAGTACTCCTGTTATTAAAATGATTATACTGATGAACACACCTTTTGTTCTGCCAAGCCTAATGATGACTGATTCTTCTTCATGTATATAAAACCACAGACAAGGTAATAAACATCAAAAATATTAGACTTGTTACTGAAGACATCTGGTTGCCTGCATGCTTCTTTTGGAAACACAAAAACAGGAACTCTAATGGTACCAATATTCCCTTTTTCCCTAACTATATAATACATGGATTAGTCTCCCGACCCATCTGGAAATACTCAGATCACCACCAATTCATACTAAGTGACATACTTTTTTTTTAAAGGAAAGGTACAGGCAGAAATGAAGAAGCATAGGCAGGCAGGAAGAGAGAGGTGGAAAAGTACTTTATTTTTATTTAGTTCACATTGATTGCTGCCCCCAGCCCTGGGTCTAGAACTCAGACCTTAGGATGTATGTGGGACTGCTGCCAGGGTATACTCCTATCTGATTTTCAGCACAATTACAAATTTCTCTAAGGAGATAAAGCTAATTCTTTTGGTATTTTCAAATTATGATCCGGTGGTCAGAGTGTGGGAACCTTCACCCTTCATACTGAAAGAGGCATCTCAGCTCTAGCCCAAACTGCAGATGTCTGATTATCATACATTCCTCTTCCTCTTGGTTCAAATGACAAGTTAGCTCCAAGTAACCATTTTCCCTTCCCACTGTTCAACCTCTCTTTACTATATTGTTACCAAATAAGTATGATTATAAGCTATAATATTGATTCAAAATACTGATTAGAAAAAAAAGACATTCTACAAATAGGATACTCACATATATGTCTCAGAGTGTTTGTTTTAAAGAAACATCAAACATAAGGCCTCAGGCCCTGGTGGCTTAGCAGATAAGTCTGACACAGTCCAGTCCATATACATCCACGTTGTTCCTGGGTTCATGACACAGGGCCAGGTAGAAGAACCAAAATGAACAACTAAATAAAATAAAATAAAGTGCTTCTTCCTCCTGTCTCTTTCTGCCTTTCTGACTACTCGCCTTCATTTCTGCCTGAACTTCTGATTAAAAAAATTATTTTAATAAATTAAATTTTAAAAGGCAGGGCCAGATCCAGACTGAACTCTGGTACTGTCACATCTCAGACATTAAGTTGGTCTGGAGTTCAAGACAGGTCCTAAAAGAGCAGTAGAAAGTAGACCAGGCTAGAGGTGGCAGAGTTGTTGGCCATTAAAATTAATGAGAACTACTGCATTAAGAAGTAATTAACTCTATTCTGAATCCAAACTCTTGGCACAGAAGCATTTCAATGAAGCCTGAAGCCTCTTCAGAATGAAGACCTGCTGTCTGATACCATGCTGCCCACATGATTATAAACCAATGACATCTGTCTGAGTCACTCACCAAATATTGTGCCCCAGTTGATTTCTTCTTCCCAACTTGATTGTAAGAGAGCAATACTTACGTTTTCCCTGGGCATTCACTTGGGGGTCTGCAGAGTCCTACACATTGCCAAACTGTAACTAAAAACTGTGTTTTACATAAGAAAGAAATAACAGTCTGGACTCAGGTCAGCAGAGAACCTGTGGGGTTTCACATCGTATGACTAAATAGATGGCCTGACTGCCTCTCTCCTCTGTACCAAATAGAGATTATTCTTGGGCCAGTATTCCCATACTGTAGATGATGCTGGAAATTTCATTCATTTTGGTCAAGATATTTTTGGAACTGAGCTGGGAGGATATTTTTCCCAAGAACATGAGATCTTGCAAGAGCCATGTTCTTCCCTACCTAGAAATATACTGGTTACTTAACAATCCACTCTAAGATCATTTATTAAGTGACTACGGGATTCAGTTAAAAAAATTTTAATGGTGAAATCTTTTAGATCCCCAAACTCTTTTTCTTCTGAGAGAAAAATAGGAAGTCTTCCTTCCTCTTGATACTTTTAAAGTCTATAGCTACCCATTACATTTCAGTATAGTTAGATTGATTTTTATGTGTTTATTGTAGCAACTTGGTAACACACAAATTATTCTTCAAGGACCTAGGATGACTAGAATCACAGGTGCAAATTTTAATTGAAATGTCAACTTTATGCTCAAATAATCTTTTCTCTATTAACTTGGACACTAAGAACACATACTTGAAGATGTGACTCATTCTGAAATATCATTTAGTCATTTTAAATTTCTGAGATATTTCAAAATAAAAAGCTTTCCACTAAAGTGATAAGACTATCTCTTTTCAAAAAGAAAACTTTCCAAGGATGATAATGCTTCAAATTAGACTCTCTTCCATCTCATTGGGATGGTGACAGAGTATGTCTCTAAAGAACAATAACAACACAGAACATAATGTTGTAGGATGCAATGTGTGTGGGCAACGTATGTGAACTTGGTATAAGTTAATCACACCAGCGAGCTGTGCTCCCTACACACATGTATTCAACTGCCCAGCCAATATTCAGGGAAAGGTTCTTTATTGATCTGAAGATTAATTTTCTTTCTCAGTGTTTTTTTCCCCCTATACTAGAAAGGCTGGAAACTCTATCAAGGGTAAACCCTGTCAGCAATATTAAGACGTCTCCAAGCACTGCTTTCTAAGGCTAATATGTAAGGTTATCAGGGAGTGTTGTAGAACTGGCACTTTTTGAGCACTATTAAATTCACTTATTTGACTTTTCTGCCTCAAAGTTTTCTCCATCCAACTGAATAAGGTCAGCATCATCAAACTTAATGGTGTCTTATACAAGAGAAACTTGCATCAGGTAATGAAGGTCACTGTTTCCTGTTCTACCAACGAGTCTAACCATAGTCAGAATGACCTTCAGACTTGTCTCTCTTTGCTAAGGACTATTACAAACTACAGATGTTTTTCCTTATGCAATGACAAGACAATAACCTCCATTATAAGCACCCATCCAGATACTCTTTTACTTTAACAAAAGTTGGTAACACAAAAGAGAGCTCATGAGACCACTCAATAAAAAGAGAAGGGAAAGGAAGAAGGAAGAGAAAAAGGAATGACCAGGGTAAAGAAACACCACAACAGCTCCACCCACGCCCCACTGCCCTAAAAAGTAAGATGAAATGAGAGTAATGCTCAAGACAACTGAGAAAATTTTGTGCTCTATTTTAAAAGGATGGTTCAGTCACAAGTGATTTTAGGACTAAGAAAATGTATGTGAAATTGTTTTTTGGTTCCATACCTTTGGTTTTATTGTTGTAGCTAAATTCACTTCCCCTCTCACAGACATTTCTTTTATTCTTCTCACACATATAAACCTGTTTAGAGTGGCATATTTTCCAATATTAAGAAAATCCCTTCCACACACTTTATGTTCTGTACCTCACCTTATCTGAGGATGCTTTTTCCACCACATACAGATCAAGGAGTTGCTATAGGCTCATTGACAAGAAGTGCCTTATAGGCACCTACAAAAATTCTGAGCGCTCCAGAGAAGCCATTCATCAGTTAGTTCACTGCTTGTCTATTACCAGGATCTAGAGGTAAATCTATGGCCTAAAAGGCATATTTGAAAATTTTTAAATGTAGGATTTAAATAATAGGCTCAAAGATCATGAAACTAATGCTTACAGAACGCTTACTGCATGGCAGGCACTATACTACACTCTTCATTCTTCTAGAAAAACAAAAATCTGATGTGAGTATATCTGTTTTACAGATGGGGATGCTAAAATTCTTTCATGTTAAGTCATTTGCTGAAAGTCAAAAAGAATAAGCCAGGACTCAAAAGGCAGGTCTGCTAACTCTCAAACTACTCTGTTTCCATTAACAGAAACAATTTTCCAAGTCTAGTTCAGTGCACCTTGAGAACCTGAACAGACATGCACATTTGGACATGCACTCAGGCAGGGCAAACCAAGCACAGGGACTGGAACTGAGTTCTTTTGATATTCAGGCTGTAAGGACAAGCAGCTTTTAATTACGGCAGCCCTAATTTAGAACTGGGGCTGGATGCATAGTAACACAAGTCAATTTAACTGGCACTTGAATTTGCTTGAAGATCAAGTCACGCTTAAAGCTTCAGAAGTGGAGAATAAAATCATGGGCTCCATTATAAGTGGAGAACCAGAGACCCTGCACCATGCAACATCTACTCTGGTGGGAGGTAGAACACAGCTCATTCCATGTGATCTGATTGTTACGGTTTTTGCTGGAATGAACAAGTTTCAGAGTACAGATGAGCAGTGGGAAGGATAAGTGAGCAATAATAAATGGTTATTTATTTAAGCCCTTGAAGTTTTGGACTAGTTTATTACATGGTGTTACTGAGGAACTAGTTAACTCGTACAGTCACTTCCTTTCTAGTGATAAGATAACTGGAAAAGTTAAGGCCTTCCTCTAACTCTTTTGCCAGACAATACAGTAACCAACTATTCTTAGTTTTTTAAATCTAAAAACCCCAGATTAAAATATGCCTTTATTTAAGTAACTTCATTTTGCTAACATAAAGGAGTTAATATTTTGCTTTAGAATAAAACTGAACAGATATGATAAAATGTGAAATTGGAAAATTTCAAGGAAGTATCAGAGCATAATATGCCAAAGCAAGGATATAGATCAAGTGAATATTTTCAAAGTAATGCATAAAATACATATAAATAATTAGCACCAGATGCTTTCCTGAAGATTCTGTGCTGTGCTTCTTCCCAGGACCCCTGACCAGGATGGTGTATCCATCTTTGTTAATTTAGGTCAAGCAGAGAAAAGTTCATGGGACTATTCAAAACGTTTCAAACAAATCAAGGAGGTTTGGTGGATGCTACCTGATTCCCATCCAAGAAACCAAGAGACCAAAGAGCCATGCTCTCTGGCTGCCTTGGAGGCCTTAAGGAAGGCAGGTACAGTGTAGCACGGGTCGGGCCTGAAGGTGACTCTGGAGTCTGCCAAAGCAAAGGATGTGGGTCACTAGGAAGAACCACTGAAGCTGGTTCAAATCCTGTCCCAAACAGCCCAACTGGAAAAGTAAAGGAATCTCAACAGAAAGTGATGGTCATCAGTGTGCAGAGGACCAGTGGAGGAAAAAGTGTCACCCACAGCAAGGAAAGTACAGGAGAAGGTTCCCACTGAGCAACTCTGGAGAGTCCACTGGTACCAGTTTCCTATTGCTGCATAACAAATCACAGCACTGGCACCCATTGAGTAGCTCACAGTCTAAGTTGGAATCTAGAAGGCATGCCTGGGCTCTCAGCTTAGGGTCATACAAAACTACATTCTCATTTGGAGCTTGGGATCCTCTTCCACATCCACCCATGTTGGTGACAGAGCTCAGTTCCCTGTTGCTGTAGAACTGAGGTCCCCATTTCCTTCAACAGGGACCACTCCTCATACAACATTGTGGCTCATCTCTTCAATAGCATCAGGACATCTACAGCTGCTGTTTATCTCTTTTAAGGACTCATCTGATTTTATATTGGGCCCATCCAGGAAAATCTTCCTTTGTATTAGCTGATTTGAGACCTTAATTACAACTTCCTCCATCTGTGCCTTATAGTGGAGTGATTATCCTAACAAAGACCCGAGTCCCACCCCCCACTCAGTGAACAGGGACTACCGAGGGCATGTTTACCAGAGGCAGGAAAGGTGTGGACCATCTCAGAATGTCCTAATATATCATGAAAGCACCAAAAAATAGTGGGCTAAAAACACATGAAACCCCAATGAGCACCAGCGGTCCTCTAACCTTGCTAGGCAGGGCATTCTCACTTTTCCTTCCCTCTCCCTGAGGAGAACTTGGTGAGACTGCTGGAGAGCAAGGGGGAAGCACAAGGTGAGAAGGAGGGATGGCCACACTCTGCTTCCTGGACATACACTGCAAATACTGTCATCTAGCAAGGAATTGGGTGAAATCAGAGTTTTTAGTTACTCATTGAGACTAGGATCAAGGTATTTTTTATTGTTTGAAAATGAAGTCAGGAGAATACCCAAGTTTAACCAGTAGTGTGAAGCACCTCCACAGGAAACAAACAAATGAAAATGTTTCTAATTAAACTTGAGTCCTGCTTGATCAATTAGAAGGATTATCTGAGCAGTGGCTTAGAGGTTTACCTTATGCCCGCTGAACTTTTGACACCTAATAAATGAATGGAATATATATTGTAATATTTTAAGATAAAGCCAAAAATATTATTATGAGCAAGTTGATAATGAGGTTCTTTCTAAAATCCCCAAAACAAAAGCACTCTAGGACTCAGTGCTGTGTTTTTTAAAGTTTAGGCTCATTTAAAAGTATTAAAACTGACTTTGGTTCCAGATAAAAAAGACATCTAAGCATTCAGGATGTGGCGTTTGTGACTGATGCCACTTCACTGTGGTTTCCATTTGTAGAGTGTGAACCATACTTGAATGACAAAGGTGACAACTGGTGAGTAAGTCAGGTAGGTACATAGGGAGTCAGTCACACCTCAGAAAAGTATCATCTCATTTACTATATATTACATATAAAGTTACTCAGTAAGTTTATAAATCAAATTACTCCTCAGGAGCACCCAGTCAGACATGAAGACTGGCCTTTCAAATAGCTGGGAAAAAGAAATGTTAACAAGCATATGTTAAAATATATTTACGTAATTAGGATACAGTATCATTCTACACAAATGCAAAAAAAATGGTCTGTTGTAGATTTTCTAGAATCATTTATGAATAATGTTCCATTTCAAGGAGCTGCCAGAGCACTGGGACCAGAGGTTCTTCAGTTCTATACACCAGCTTTGTCAAAAAAGTGAGGGAGAGATTACTTAATTCATAAAAGGAGAAAGACTTAGGTTGGCACAACCAGTTTTGGAAAGCATATTAGGCAGGAACTTATCTATTTATTACTCTTAAAAAAAGAACCAGATCAGAAATATTCTCCTGTTTTAATATACCGCCTTAGGAGAAAAAACAATGTAAACAAACACAATAAAGTAACATTTCTTAGATATATCCTGAGATCCCAAATTAGCTAAGAGTTTAAAGTAACCCTATAAAGAATAGTATTGGCTAGCTAGCCAGCAGACAGAAGACCTGGGCACCAAAATTTCAATAGCCTGACATGGAAAGAGAACTGCTTCAGAGCTGATGAATCATCAGCCTTAGAGAAAATGAATGATTATTAGATTCAAGCAGTATTAAGACTAATAACAATTACTATTTTATAATTTAACTTTTTTCACATTTCTCATACTTGTCTTTATCTTCTCCCATATTTAAGATATTTTTTTAAATTTCAAAACACAGAGCACACAAGTATTAGGACATAGGTGAACTCAGATGGCTTAAGAATACAGGAATTGTCTATGTCAAAAGTTAGAGGGACAGTGCTAATGGAGACTGTGCCTTCCTCAGCCTCATTGTATTTTCAAAGGAACACATAAAATAGATTTAAATAACTTCCTCAGAGTCATTGTGATGGACCCAAAATAGACAAGGGCTTGCAAATCAAAGCTGCTCCTCACACCACTCGGCGAAAACTGGTAATTTCTTGGAGAAAAATAAAAAAGACAGACCCTGGTGGGTTAGTGGTTAGGTCTGCCACATCCAGTCAGGCACAGTCTACAGATACTCCAAAGACGAGTGTCCGTGACCTGCAGCCGGGGGAACAACCAAGGTGAACAACTAAATAAAAATAAAACACTTCTTCCTCCTCTCTCTTCCTTTCTGGTTGCCTGCCTACTCGCCTTCATTCCTGCCTGCAACCTTCCTTTAAAAACAAAAAACAGAGGAGTGAGAACGGGGTGTCTGTAATCTTGTGGTTTCAGTAGCACCTTTCAGTTCATACCACTGGCAGTGCATCCAACACAGGTGCTCACAGAGGATATTAATACAGACACTTGCATAATTTGAAACTCCTGGTTTACTTTATTGTATCCCATCTTTAATGAGGCAAACGCCAAAAGTTCTTAATGACTGTTTCACAACAGGTTTTTACACCTATGTTGCATTAAAGAAAGTATAATAATCTAATATGCTTAACTAGAATCATTAATTTTCTCAACCAAATTTTCCAAACAAATATTCAGAGTTAAGACAAGTAACAATTCCATTTAGGATGGAGAACACACACTAACTAAAGCAGACACTGAATTCTAAAAGTGTGACACCCAAGTGACAAGGTCGGGTTCTGCATCGAGAGCACCAATCTGTTAAAGGTAGATGAAGTGGAGTAATAAAGAGTACTTGGAGGGGAAGGTAAATATAGAAGGCAAATACAGAGGTAAATATAGAAGAGATATCCCACATCTAACTTACGTGAAGACACCTGTGATAGTTCCCAGGCAGGGCAGGGCACATCACTAACACTTGGGTTAGATTTCCCTCACACTTCAATTCTTTTGTAGTCTTCACATCCCAGAAAACTCAAAAGTTTCGAAGTTCTCATAATTTGTACCAAAGTGAGGTCTGGAATATGCAGGTTCTACATGTTGCTAAAGTATCTTTTTCTAAAAACAAAAAGGATTCAATGGTTAAACAGATATAGAGACAGCCACTTTAAAAAGAGTTGAGTAAGCTTTCTAATTTCTATGGGCATCCAGCAGGTCAGTGTGAATGATGATTCTTCCAGCAGAAAAATACCAGTGGCAGGGTTAGCAGGAGGCTGAGGAAGGCACAGTCTCCATTAGCACTGTCCCTCTAACTTTTGACATAGACAATTCCTGTGTTCTTAAGCTAACATAAAGTTCTATGTGAGTGCATTTGGGGTGCTTCCTCTGGGCCAGTTCCTGAAGAACAGCTCCCCTGTGTGCTTTCCTGTAGGGTGCTCAAGCAGCTGGGGGGATGCAATGCTTCCCCTTATTTGAATATGAAATTTACTTTGTAAAGAAATGTCAGCAAATATTACTGATATGTCAGCAAACAAAATACTGAACATACATGAAGTACAGTTGAGAAAAAACTTTAACAGTTACTAAGGTGATGGCTATTCTTCCACATCCCACTACTGTTGCAGGTTCATGTTTCTCTTCATGAAAAAATGCCAGCTAAGATCATTTCTGGTGATACTGGGAGACAGCACTTAATAGAGTTGTTAAGGTGTCTTTAATTAAACAGTTAAGAAAAAAATTAGATCCATCCACATGAATTCCTGAGTTATTACCAGTAACTTATTTCATTGTTCAAGCCTCAGTTAATATATTTTTCAAAAGTAATTGGCAAATTATAGGGCCTTTCAAGAATATGCACAGTTAAGAACTATTCCTTGTTGTCAAATGGCACACATACTCTCAACCCATGAAAATACTCATGTGTATTCATTAGCTGATTATTTGTACCTAGGTGCACACTTCATTTTACTTGATAAATTCCAAACATACTTTCAAGTTTTTGTATACAGTATACATTTTTGCACAATTGTACTTGGTTAAAAATATCCTTGGAAGAATTTGGAGCTCACAAAAATGAAATATCAATATGGAACTGGCAAACTACAGTCCTTTTGGGGTATTTACTAGAGATGATATGAGACGTGGTAGAAATTTTCATTTCTGCTAATTCTGGGGAGATACTAAATCTTTTTTGAAAGAGACCAAGTCCCCATTGGAAAGTTAATCCAAAGAAGAAAACTCCAAGACAGACAGGGACATGCCAACCTGGTACAAAGAGAATATAGCACGTTGACTCCAAATATTTTTGGAACTAGAAAGATGATGAACATATTTCTGGAAAATAGTGAATGAGATCCTCAGATCACCCTCTTCAAGAAACTTTAAATGCTGGATAAAATAAAATAATCTTTAAAAGAGAAGGAAGCAAACAATACTCAGAAACTAAAAACTAAGTGTGAAAACTGGTACTTAAAGAGTCAATAGGTGCACCCAGGAGGAATAACCCCTGGGTCTGTGGCTTCTGCTAACAGATAGGTCCACATGCATCCCAAGTACCCATGTTCCTGTCCTGAGGCTAAGAGGGAGCAGACAAGTTGAATAAGTAAATAAAAATGAAGTGTTTCTCTCTTCCCTTTCTTCCCCGTGCCTGCCTACTCTTCTTCATGCCTTCCTTAAAAAATATAAATAAATAAATAAATAAATAAATAAATAAATAAATAAAAAATCAATGAGCACTGAGCACTAAAGGTTTTCACTTCCAAAGTATTTTCCAAGGCAATGAAGACAAGAGACAAAACCAAAGGCATTTCTACTGTGGGTTCCAATAATGAGCAGTGCTGTGGGATCACGTTGGCCTCTGAAGAACTGTATCTTCAGTGTGAGGTGAACTCGAAACAAACACTCCACCTGTGCCCATCATACCCTGGTAGTCTGCAAGGAAAATAATTACTTTTGAGTACATGGGAAACCAATTTCCCATGACAGTTTGAAACCCTAAACTTTCCCATATGCAGGTTTATAACCTAAAATCACACTTTCTAGGTGAGTCCAAAACACTCTAGCCAATAACAGAAATCGGTTAAAAGCTGAGAGTATTCCAAGACATCAAGTGAATATAAATCCACCTTCAAACTAGGTCTAAGGAATTCCCATAGATATAGTTCTAATAAATATAAGCAAATATTTTTAAAAAATTAGATATCACAAAGCCAAGAAGAGAAAAAGTACTGTGAGAGCCAGTGTAAGCACAGAAAACTGAATTAGACTTGCAAAGCCTTCAGATACGGAAAATATCAGATACAGAAGGTATTATCTATGTTTATTTTTTTAAAAAAAGAATTGGAAACTTTGTATAAAGAACAAAACACAATTTCTAAAAAGTATATATCCAACTGAAAAAGAAACAAATAGAACTTCGAACTGAAAAACATAATAAATACAAGCCTATTAGATGGCTTGAATGGAATGGAATGAATGACAAGAAATAAATCATAACATAGCATGAAAAAAACAAAGCAATAAATACAAAAAGAAGGTGAGACATGGAAGAAAAGAGAAAGAGAATAAGGCAGAGACTTTATTTGAAGAGGTCATTACTGAGAATTCCCTAACTGCTGAGACCAAACCACAGATTTAGAATTTCACACACACAAAAAAACAGAGGCACTAATTTGTCTTTTTTTCTGGATTATCATCTCAAGTAGGTCTGTACTTGACTTCCAGTCATGGAAGACAAAGTGTCTCCCTCTGGAGCATAGGGCAAGTTTGTTTATTATAAAGATGTTGTTTCCCTCTAGACCAAAAGACAAGATGTGCTTAGAGCTCATTATAAAAGATCTAGCATCCTTAACTCAGGGTTTAACTTCTCTAATTTAATCCACTGTGTGTGCACAAGCATCTATATGGGTCTTCCTGGGCCCTAGTGGAACTTGGGACAAGGAGAATTGATGTAAATATGCTGATACTCATGCTGTTGTTGTTTTGTGAACAATAATTATTTTCCTTTTTCTAGTAAAGTGCTTTGTCTTTAAAATAGGTGTCTCAAGTCATCTGCTAGCATTCATAAAATTGGCAGGCTAACTTGTTAATTTGCAAGTAGTTTTGAAGCTATTTGAAAATACAGTAGAATATCAGGTGGCTGACAGGTCTTGATTCCAACAACCCAAAAGAAAAATAGGCGAAAAACTTGAAAAGACAATTTACGGAAGAAAAAATAGCCAAGAAACCTATTCAAGTAGATGCAAATTAGAGCTCCAATGAAGTATCTTTTCATATTCAACAGCCTAATAAAAATGGAAGTCTCATGATAGCAAGTGTGGATCAGGATATGAAAAAACTTAACACATAGACAATTCCAGTGACAGTATAAATTGGCATAGTGACTTTGGAAAACAATTTGACCTTCTAGTACAACAGAAGATGGACATTTCCCATGACCTGGCAATATCATTCATAGTTAGGTGCACTAGCTTTGGTACACAAGCATTGAGACCTGAACCAAAGAAAAGTATGCCAGCACAGTTTTCAAAAACAAAATATTTAAAGCAGCTCAATTATCAATCAACAGGAGAATGTATATATTCACTCTGGAGTATACATATACCAGTGAGTAATAAACACGAAGCAGTATGGATGGATGTTAGAAACATGTTGGGGGATGGAAGGAGTAAGTTACAAAAGAATAGATATTATCATTCCTCATATAAAATTGAAAAACAAAGCAAATTGTTTAGGAACATACACATGTGAGGAAATCTACAAAGAAAAACAAAGAAAGGATAGTTCGAAATTCTAGATAGTGCTGACTTCGGAGGAGGAAGGGAAATGGGTGAGCTCAGAATAACCACACGTGATATATAGAACGTTAGTGTTCTTTTGCTTGACTTAGGTGGTAGGAATATCACTGGACAATGATACTTTTTAATACATCACTCATAAGTTATGAATAGTTGCATCTAAGAAGCTATCTTTTTAAAAGGGATGCCCACTGTCTGAGGAGCACAGGGTGTGTCAG
Source organism: Solenodon paradoxus (assembly GCA_004363575.1). Classification (NCBI taxonomy): domain Eukaryota; kingdom Metazoa; phylum Chordata; class Mammalia; order Eulipotyphla; family Solenodontidae; genus Solenodon; species Solenodon paradoxus. Next base: position 102,298 of record RJWH01002103.1, on the reverse strand, counting down.
ACCATTGCATCAAAGAAGGAGTAATTCAAAAGCGATTTTTCTCTAAGGTTTTTCTGCCACCTCTGAAGTAAAAAATCAAAACTCATTTTCTGTAACTTAGAGTTTATCAAACTTTTTAGGATTAAAGTACATTGATGTCCTGAGAAGCTGACCCCTGACACACAAAAAAAGTGTCAACTATAAGTGCTGCTCTGTTGGTTTTTAGGGACAACTGGAATTTAGAATTCCATCCTGAGGATAAATAGCCCAACTTTCTCAGCGTGTGTCTGCGAAGAGTCTTGCTATTACAGAGAAACGGGATTAGGGCTGAGTTCTCAGAGTTCTACACAAATCAGACCCTCAGCTGCAGCCTCATGGGAAGAAGAGAGGCTGCTCTGGCCTCTAGAGCTAATGAGATCAAGGAGATAAGAATGAATATAGGAATGGCAGCACAGAGGTCTAGAACTCTTTAAAAATTAAGATCTTGAGGTGCCAAGATGGCATCAGATGAAATTCATCCCTAAGGATCTCTAGGGAGAAGCTCAGGAGTTTTCCAAGAGTTTGCACTAGTGGAATCTCTGGAACTTGAGAGCTGGCCAGCAGCACTCATAGCATCAAAGGAGCTTGTAGAAAAGCAATGGACTTTGAAGTTGGGTGAGGAAAGCAAAGGGATTTTTCATGGAGGCAACATCAGTAACTGTAGTCTCCTTTGTTTTCAACCACAGGCACTTATAGAAACGGCAGCTGCGGCCACTTTAGCTTCCAGCAGCATGAACATGGACACAGCCGGGAGCCACAAGCCTAGGTCCAGCTGAGCAAAGGAGGGAGGAACAAGGATTGCTGCCTTTAGAAACTCTTGGTTTGAATAAAGCTTAAAAGGAAAGGTCTGGAAGTAGCAAAACCAGGAGCATACAGGACAAGAACTACCAGCAGTACTCCTGCCCCACACCTTGGGACTCGGGTTCCAGCTTGGTGAAGAAGGCAGACCCAAGTGCGGCCAACAAAGTCCAGGTCCAGTCAGTGGAGTGCTACAAGCAGAAACAAGTCCCCCAACGAAAACCAGGTTGTAACAGCCGCCCCGCTCCCAAACTCTGCTTGTCCCTTCCCCACCCAAAAGCCATCTTCAGTCCCTGATAAAAACAACAACAAAAACAACACACTATGGAAACTTGCAAGGTTCAAAAATATAAAGTGAAACTAGAGCGCCCTCTGGCAGCAAGACAGAAAACTAGCAGTTGATGACTAAACGCATACCATATGGGGAAAAACAACATTACTTTGAAACCTTAAGATACAGAAACACAGCAAAATGACAGCTCACCAGAAATCAATTTTAAAGACATAAAAGATTGGTTATTTTTTGACAGATAAAGAATTATAGGCTGCAATCATAAAAATTCAGAGTCAAAGATAATTCAGAAAAATAAGCCAATGACCTCAAAAATATAATCAAGGAACAAAAGGCATAAATTGAAGTTCTAGAGAAAATATTAAGAGAGATGCAGGATGTAAAGGAGGTAACAGATGAAATTAAGAATAATATAGAAAGCTGTGGGAACAGAATAATCAAAATAAAGGAAACGATTAGTGATCTAGAGGACGACAATGTAGAAAGCAGCTAGGTGGAAGAAGAATGAAAAATTAAATGCAAAAAAAAAAAAGAAGAAGAAAAAGAAACACTAAGAAAATTATCTTTTCCATTAGGAAAATCAATATAAGAATATTGGGTATCCCAGAAGGCAAAGAGAAAAAGAAGGGAACAGAGAACATATACAAAGAAAAAATGCTGAAAACGTCCCAAATCTGGGGTAGAAAATGAACATACTAGATAATGAAACCAACAGAATACCCAGTTGTATAAATGCAAAAAAAAAAAAAATACACCAAGTTATGTAATTGTGGAACTATCAAAAGTCCAAGACAAAGAAAGAACTCTAAAGGTAGCATGGGAAAAAAGGAGATAACATATAAAGTTTCTATCATTAGATTTCTCAACAGAATCTCTACAGGCTAGAAGAGAATGGAGTGTTATCTTCAAAATACTACAAGATAAATAGTGACAGTCAATAATATTATATCCTGCAAAACTCTCTCAAATTTGAGGGAGATATCAGTGTTTTTCCAACAAACGAAAGCTGAAAGATTTTACTGCCACTAGACCTCCTCTATGAAAAATGTTAAAAGAGGTTCTCATATCTGAACCAAACAGAAGAAATTTTTTAAAAATCTAAACAAGGTAACAAATAAACAAAACCATAAAATAGAAATTCACATGGCAGTAGCAAATACTCAGATATCAATAATAATTTTAAATGTAAATGGACTGAACTCACCAATTAAAAGGCACAGAGTGGCTAAATGGTTAAAACCCAACTATATTCTTCTAGCCAGAAACTCACCTAAGGTCAAGAGACAAACACAGATTTAACCTGAATGGATAGAAATTGTTATTCCAAGACAATGGTAAAATGAAATGTTCAAAGACTGAAATCATATTAAGCATTTTTTGGGGGATCACAATGGCATCAAACAAGAGATCAACTAAAAGGCGAAGAGGAAAACTGCAAAAGAGTAGATAATAAGCAACATGTTACTGAACAATTATCGGGTAAAGGAGGCAATCAAGGATGAAATTAAAAAATACCTGGAGTCAAATGAAAATGAAAAAACATATCAGAATCTGCTGGATGCAGTGAAAGAGGGAAATTTATAGCAATACAATCCTACCTCCAGAAACAAAAGAATCACAAGTAAAAAAAAAACATAAATCTTCACCCACAGGACTAGAGAAAAAAGAAAAAAAAAAAGAAACCTAAATCCTATAAAAGGAAGGAAAGAATTAAACATAGGGGAGAAATCAAACAGATATCAAAAAGACTATCAAAAAATCAATGAAAGCAAAATTTTTTTTTTGAAAGAATAAACAAAATAGACAGGCCACTAGCCAGACTCACAAAAAGAGGAGAGAGAAAACACAAGTAAATAGAATCAGAAATGAAAGAGGAATAACCACAACAGATACAGCAGAAATATAGAGGATTACAAGAGAATATTACACTATATTACTTATATAGTTGTATAGCAACAAATTGGATAGCGTAGAAGAAATGGACAATTTTAGGATACATACAACATTCCAAGACTAAATCAAGTTAAACTAGAAATCATGAACAATTGATTACTAGAAATTGAAACAGTATTTAAAAATCTCACCAAAAGCAAAAGCCTTGGACCAGATAGTTACACCAGTCAATTCTACAAAACATTCAAAGGGGAATTTATACCAATCCTTTTTTAAACTGTTCAGAAAAAACTGAAGATGGCAAACTTTCAAGCACGTTCTATTTTGTCAATATTACACTGATTCCAAAATCAGATAAAGACAGCACCAAAGAAAAACAAAACAAACAAAACTGACCAGTATCTTTGATGAACATTGATGCAAATATTCTCAAAAAAAAAAAATACTAGCACACTGAATTCAATAACACATTAAAGGAATGATACGCCATGATCAAGTATGATTTATTCCAGGGATGCAAGGATGGTTCACATACGCAAATCAATAAATGTGATACACTACATCAGTTACAAAAAAAAAAACCAAAATCACATGATCATCTAATAGATGCAGAAAAACCATTCAAAACCGTTCTATGTTAAAAACCATCCAAAATATAAGTATAGAAGAAATGTACTTCAACATAATAAAGGCTATCTATGACAAACCCATGGTCAACACTGCATTGGTTGTCTGGTAGCAGCACAGGCATCTGTACTTTTCTGAAATTTTGCCTAAATGTCTGATCAATGGTTTGGTTTATCTGACAACTTAAATTTATTTTGGATTCTATATGCTTTCATTTTTTTGTTGGTTTGTTTCTTTAAGAAAACTGTCCTATAACATGGTTCTAGGACAAATTCAGCTCTCATAGTTAAATCAAACTGAACCTTCTAGGAACAGAATCTTGTTCATCCCCTGTCCTTTACTACATATTTGGAAGCGTAACAAAAAGCAAAGTCAGAACTACTCATCTTTCCTTCCCTCATACCCACAGGCAGCTCAGTGAGAATTCTATTTTATTTAAAACATTTAATTATAGAGGCAAGCTCTCATGTAACAGGACCGTTACAGTGTTCTGACTAAGGCAGGAGGGCTTTCAGCAACCTCCACAGGGACACTACTTAGGCTGTGCTTCACTGTTTACATTCTACCACTTTCATTCTCTGACAACAGTAACCCTTTAATATTTGTGTGATTTAATTACTTCCTAGCTATTTAAATACAGCAAAAAATGTCCATTAAGAAAAAAGTTGCCTACCCACTAAAATATCCTCAGTGCTTAATCCATAGTGGTAATGGGCAAAGAAACAAGAGTACAGAGTTGGTGAGGTCTGGACGAACATGCCCTTCAAATATAGCACAGAGTAATGTTATATTCCATTCCTTGGGAGAGCCTTTTCAGCCTGCTCTTCTAAAATAACAAGATAAGTAGGATTTTATGAGAAATGTTTAACCTAGACCTCATCTGCTCCCTGGGACACTAGAAGAGCCTGTGGCATAACACAGGTCTGGATTACACCTTTTAACCAGTGCATATGCTTAGATCAGCAATCTGCATTGGTTCAATCTGATTCTGGAATAAGCTCGATGACACAGCTGCACAAGGTAGAATTCAAAGTAACAAACAGGTCACAAACACAGAAACAATGAATCCGAATAGACTAAACTGTGCATACCAAGTAGCACCTCATCTAGGGACACCATAGCCATGTCATTGTACTCCAGATTCTTGGTCTATCTGCAAGCTAGGCCCACTCAACTCATATATTAATATTTAATTATACTATAATAAATTTTTTTTAACTCTACACTTTATAAAGGGAAGGAGGGAAGAAGAAAATTGAATGCATACTTATTATTATTCACTAAACACCATGCTCAATGGGTCATTTAAATTCATTTAATTCTCACAGCAATTCCATGAAATCAGTTTATTAGCTCATTGTACAGTTAAGAAAACTAAAGTTTAAAAAAACCCACTAAATTAACTCTTTCAAGGTCACATATCTAGTCATAGAGCGGGGTCAGGATTCAACCTAGGACTTTAGCACTCCAAAGTATTATGAATTCTTTGAGTCCTTGGTACGGAATGAGAACTACATAGAGTTTACTAGAAGTCAATGTAAGTGTTAGTATGTGTAACTCACTACAAATGAAATACAGCAATAGTCAATTTCTAATCTTTGTCTTCCAATATAGAAAGTGGCGAAATCTTAGAGTGCAGGTAAGAGACATAACTCTGAGACTGTTCAAATCATGATCTTTTCATCATTCTGTTACCTACATTATTCATAACAACATGCTTAAAGATCAAAGAAAACCAAGATACCATGAACTGATGAGAAAAAAAAGGGAGAGGGGAGTCCTTGATGACCCATGAGCTGCCTGTGAGCCGACATGTAACCACACCCTCCCCCAACCAAGAAACAGCTGAGGCTCCTTAAGTTTGAATTTTCCCTAATGAAAGGAGGAAAAGAAATATGGAATTTAATTACTTCTTAAATTTTTAAAATTAGCACAGCAAAAATTGTTCAAAAAGAAATGAAGTTACCCTTCCACAAAACATCTTGTGCTTAGGTTACAGAGGTAATGTGGAAAATGTGACCTGTTTTCTGCTGTCAAAATCCTTTCTGAACTGTTAAACAAGTCAGATTTCAGAACTGGTACTGTGCTGAATATAACCCTGGAAGAAGCACTGGTGCAGAGATTAGAGTAAATACTGGCCAGATATCTCAGCCTTTTAAAGACTAGTTCTGTGACCACAGTAAAAGGCTATCCAGAACAAGAGCATCATGCAGTATACCAAGACTGGGATGACTGGACTTGTTAATCAAACCATAAACATCCATAAAGCTTATAGAATGTGCAAGACCCTGTTCTGGTGCTAAGTAGGCCACTCTGGGAGGTTTGGACCCTTTTTCATTTAAAGGAACTACCACTGGAAAACTCATGTCTAGTCAGGAAGGACATAGGCTCCTACAGCTGCAGCATAAGCTCTGAAGCCCAAAAAGCAGAGAGGGACAATGGGATAAAAACCACACAATCATTTCAAGACAAGCAGAAAAAGCATTTGACATTACAAACCTTTGAAAAAATAGATACAGAAGGAATGTACTTCAACATAATAAAGGTTATCTATGACAAGACCACAGCCAACATTGCACTCAATGGAGAAAAACTGAAAGCTTTTCCTCTAAGATCAGGAACAAGGCAAGGATATCCACTCTCACCATTACTGTTTAATATCGTGTTGGAGGTCCTGGCCAATGCAATAAAACAAGAAAAAGATATAAAAGGAAAGGAAAAAGTGAAACTATCACTATTTGCAGATGACATGATAATATACAGAGAGAAAAATATCCAAAAAAATCAAGTGAAAAGCTACTAGAAATAATAAACAAATACAGTAAAGTGGCAGGACACAAAATTAATATTAAAAATCTGTCACACTTTTGTATGCCAACAATGAAAACACAGAAAGAAAATTCAAAAAAACAATACCATTTACTATTGCATCAAAAAATTGACATACCTTGGAATAAATTTAACTAAAGAAGTAAAAGACCTATACCATGAGAATTACAGGACATTTCTAAAAGAAAGAAAAGATGACACAGAAATGGAAAGATATTCTATGCTTATGAACTGGAAGAATCAACATAATGGCCATTCTAACCAAGGCAATATACAGACTCAGTGCTATTCCCATCAAAATTCCAAAGACATTCTTCACATAGAACAAAAAATAACGAAATTTATTTGGAACAACAACCAACCCAGGAAAGAAAAACAATCCTCAGGAAAAAACCCAAAAATGGGAGATTCATGCTCCCTGACTTAAAACTACTACAAAACAGTAATAATTAAACAGCATGGTACTGGAATAAAAATAGAAATACAGATCAATGGAACAGAATTGAAAGCCCAGAAATAAACCCACATATATCGGGACAGCTAATTTTCAACAAAGGAGCCCAAAACCTTCTAATAGGGCAAGGATAGTTTCTTCAAAAAATGGTGCTCGGAGAACTTGACAGTCACATGTGGTTAAAAACTAGACTACTATCTAACACCATACACAAAAATTAACTCAAAATGGATCAAAGACTTAGATGTATAGCCAGAAACCATAAAATACATAGAAGAAAATATAGACAAAACATTACTGGACATAGACTTAAGAGATATTTGGACTCGACTCCCGTCACAAGGCAAATGAAATCTAAAATAAACAAGTGGGATTACATCAAAGTAAAAAGCTTCTACACAGCAAAAGAAACCTGCATAAAAACAAAAGGCATCCAACTGAATGGGAAAAGACATTTGCCTATTATACCTCTGACAAGGAGTTAGTATCCAAAATAAGCAAATAACTCATAAAATTATAGAACAACAACAAAAAACAAGCAATCCAATAAAAAAAATGGGCTGTTGACCTTAATAGACACCTCTCCAAGAATGACATACAAATGGTCAATGGGTTCATGAAAAGATTTTCTACTTCTCTTATCATCAGGGAAATTCAAATCAAACTAACAATGAGATACCGCTTTACACCCGTGAGAATGACTATTATCCACAAAAAAGAGAAAAAACAAGTTATGGAGAGGATGTGGAGAAATGGGAACTCTAATTCGCTATTGGTGGGAGTATAAAATGGTGGAACCATTTTGGAAAGCAGTAGGGAGATTCCTCAAATAATTGAGAATGGAAATTCCATATGATCCAGTTATTCCTCTACTGGGTATTTACCCTAAAACACTTAAACTAACACTTATCCAAAGAGATATATGCACCCTCATATTCACTGCAGCATTATTTACAATAGATGAGAGCAGGAAACTACCTAAATATCCATCAACAGATAAGTGGATAAAGAAGAAGTGGTATATATGCACAATTGAATACTATGCTGCCATCAAAGGGGAGAGACCCTGCTATCTGCAGTAATATGAATGAACTTGGAGAGGATTATGCTTAGTGAGATAAGGCAGAAGGAAAAAGACAGATAGCATATGTTGAGAGCACTCACATGATGTGTATAGAAATAGAAAATAAATGAAGGCCATACATTAAATAATACTAGACTTAAAAGAAGCAGGGAGAGAACTAATCCAAATAGCAATGAACTCTTAGTGGTGGGGGAAAAATGCAAATCAAAGGGTATCAAGGAGATGGGGGAGGTATGGAGGAAACAAGGTAAAGGGGATTAAAGGGTATTAACTATAAAGTGAAGGTGGGGGACAAAAAGGGAAATATTGGTAAACCGATTGTGATGCAGATGTAAATTTACTATTATATATACCTCAAAACAAGTTAATGTCAAAATGCAATATCCTTTCAATAAAATCTATTTTTAAAAATAATCCAGATTTTTTAAAATAATCTAATCATATAATACTATCAGCCCCTTACATTAATGAAAATAGAAGTAAATAATCCTTACTTGTACAAAAAACTGTTTTCTGTCACTTTTTCAAGCATTTCCTTCCCCAAACTGTTTCTATCACAGTAGATATCTGCTCCATCCACTGACTCTCAACAATTACCTGGACATAAAGTCCCTACAAGATAAAAAGAAGTACATCCTCTCAAGCAGCCTATGGTGAGCTGTCTGAGACAGCACCTCAGACTGTGGACAAAGACATGGCTCATTTGATTTTGGAAAGCTAAGCTCTCTGAGGACCCTGAAGAAAGCTGAAATTTATAATGACTGCACTGAGAAGATGTGTTTCACAGACAGGTCACCTTCATAAGTTGGCCCAAACAGTCCCCTAAGCGGGCAGTCCCTGTTTGGTGTCAATATACCTGGTTAATAATCAGGACAAAACAGAGGCTCTTTAGCTTGAGGAAGGAAGTTTAGAAGATGAATTGATAAAACTGTCATTTAGCAGTAGTATAAAACAATACAATATGAAGTTCTGAGTTAAGAGTTAACCAAAACATAAGGTAAACTGGTCTTAGGAGCAGATAGAGTAGTTTTCTATGCCCTATTTGGAAGTTATGCAATGCATATTTATAATAACTAGTGGTAATTATGTTAGTGATAATTCAAAGTCTTCTCAATATTTTCAATGTCATCCAAAAATTTCACTTTCTACCCAGAACTTCTATATTACACTGTGTATAGGCTAATTTCAAAGAGGTTTCAGATCAGTGGAATAAAAGGATTTTAAGTGTTACGTTTCTTAGAAGCATCAAAAACACATTTTAGTACAATTTCAAATGTTTCAAAATGTTATTCAGCTGCTAAAAATCTTGAAATAAAACCCCCTTCAATGAAGAAAGCCCCTTGCACATATGATGAATTAAAATGAAAAAACTTGTTGCCCTCATTGGTCCCTGATTCTTACAGAAAAAGGGTCATGTGCCTGGGTGTGTGGGGATGCTAGCACACGAACACAGACATTTCACTTTTAATGCTTGCCCACCTAGCTAGAAGACCTTCAAGATTAAACAAGAAAAGAGAAAAAAAGAAATCAGCACAACTTGAAAAGAGACAATGATCACCTAATGGAGGACAACAGAGAGAAGGAAAGATACTAAGGGGAAGACCCAGACAGATGCAGACATGCTCCATGAAATTGTTTCCAACCAGGGTCTGGGGCTGTGCAGCTAATGGGCAGGTATTCAGCTCTTCACTTTTGCAGACTTGCTTACCATTGAAATCGGCTGGCTGCCCAGAAGGATGAGGTAATGTCTAGGTTTAATGCCAAAATCTCTCTAACTGGCAGGACACATTGGGTAAATATTTTTACTGCAACAGACCACATTCATTTGATGCTGTTGCCAGTTTTATTATTGTTATCATGTTCACTAATATTAATACTTAACCATTGTAACTGTTTAAGATTGAAGATGGGGAAAGTGAGAGGAGAGTAAGCCTGTTACCCTGCTCCCCACCCTCAATCTCTTCCTAACAATCACAGCCACAGTACTGATCTCTGCAATCCCTTTCACACACTTTGGGTTGCAAAAAGACCCCCTGCAACCACCTTTCTAAGTGGCTGCAATCTGGAACCTTGTAGAGTCTCCCCACTCCATCCTGTTAGTGACAGTGGTTTGGGGCATAGTGGGCAGCTGGAACTTGAGCCCCACATGGTTTCCTCACTTTCAAAAACAATCCTAAATTGATTACACCTTTTTGTTTGTTTTGTTTTAAAGGAAAGGTACAGGTAGGAGTAAAGACAAGCAGGAAGAAAGGAGAGGAGAAAGAAGCATTTTCATTTTATTTCTATTTTCAGTTGTTCACACTGGTTGCCTTCCCCCGGATCCAGAACTGGACCCCAGGGGTTATGTGGCCTGTGTCCTTTGAAGGCAACTGACCTAACCGCTGCTCCACCAGAGTGTGCCAACACCATTTGTTTTTGAAGACCTGTTTTATGGCCTCACAAATAATGTCATCAGGCTGCCAACACCCAGCAGGTCTCCTTTCTTGTTCCCTAGATGATCTGCCTCTGGTTACTGCCAATGATACCTGTTTATATTGCAGTATATTACAGAGCATTTACAGAGATGCTCAGGTTCATTTAACTTAAAATTTCCCTACTACTAGATGATACCTCTGACAACAGCCTTTATTTACTTAGAAAGACAGGAACTTTTCTCTGAGAGACAGAAACAAATGTCAAACTTCACATGCGTTCATGAAAAACCACGCACCACAGAGAGTCAATGATCACACTTTCATCAATCTTATTTCCTCTTTCCAAAGAGCTAGAAATAATGCTTGACTCCCACAGGCATTTTTCCATAAGGGGCAAAAGAAACATGATACTGAGGCAAAGTCTTCCCCCAAAAGACACTGTGCGGGCTGTACTATGTGTGAACAACACAAAAGAACATCTAAAACTCAACATCATCCTGCAAGAGACACTTCTGCACCCTGCACATCACCTCACAGGGAATGGGATCAGAGATGGTTCCTCAAATGTCCCAAATGTGGGGAAACAGAGACATACTATTCCTCTGCTTGACCTGGGGCCAACACAGTTAAATGGTAGATCATATGCACAGTGACTCTGTGAAGTTTGCGGGTTTTGTTTTTTTGGTTTTTGATTTTCTTAAAGATAAAACAATTCTCCAAGTTATTCCTAACATTTCCAAATTTCAGGGTCCTGGACATCACATCCAGGGACCCATATACCAAATTTGTGCTTCTCAAGGGAAGTCAAAATTCTCTGTTAATCAGGAAGATAATTCATTATAGATGGGAAATAGAGAGGGTGGTAAAAAGGAAAAGAGACACAGTGATATCTTTTATTTAGGGGAGTGGAAATGTAGATGTTTGCTCTAAGAATGTTAGAAGGAAGGTTGGGAGCAAAAAAGTAGGGGCTCATGGAAGTTTGCCATAGATGGGGTAGGGGTGTGATCAAAAGGATTTATTCAGTGTCATGTCTCCTTATATTGTAAGAGACAGTCAAAAGAACTTTCCCTGGCAATTCCCCCAATATATTTTTTTTCATTGTAACTTTCAACATTCAGAAATTATCTTTCTTCCACAAAGGGAGAACTTTTATAACATACAAGAAAATTAAAGCTCCCCAAATGTATTTTGATCTCACATTATGATATAAAAATTACTGATCCTTCTTATAAGGCTTACTAAATACCTTTTGAAAAATGGTAATTAAGAAAGGTTGAATAGTATTCAACCTTTAAAAATTCTATGAGAACCCTCTTGAAAGTGGTAATAAAAATAAGTTAAATAAAATTCCAAATAGCTAAGCAATCTAAAATTTATTTAGACTGCACAATGCTCATTATGAGTCAGGCAATAGACTGGATGGAAATTATTAATTAGTTGAACATTAGAGTTTTTAAACTCATTCATTTTACTTAATGTATTTCCTGAATACATGCACAGTTTTTTAATGTTTTGTTAAACTAACAGAAACAAAAGTTTTAAAAGATTATTAATGAGGTAATTCTAATCCTATACTGCTTTGGTTATCTATCTTCAAGTTCACTGAGGTGCCAGTTGTAGGCCAACCACCTTCATATTGATCAGAACAAATGTGTGAGCATGACATTTTATACTCTGTAGTTTTAATTTGGACTTACATTAATGCAGTAGTAATTAGTGGTAACTGTTACAAACCTTGAAATCAGACCCTTTTTCCTTCCCCCGCCTCTTAATCCCTTTATTAAACTCACCAAAGGAAGACTTTGACTTAATACCAAAACCAAGAGTCAAATTTCTGTGATATGCTTCTCTCCAAAACTACCAAATGATGTGACCTAAAGAAAAGGGGGGTATCTTGAAAACAGTGAAGCAGGATTGCATATGCACAAGCAGATTAATTAGTTGCCCAAGCTTCAGGTAAGCTAAAACTAACTCAACACCATCCAAAAAAATCAGTTCCACCCAGAGGGGCCAGCAACACCCTATCCCCAGCATGTTAGGGGTGGGCAACTCTAGCCACTTCCAAGCAACTCTCACCAAAAGAAAAATCCCATTCCTGGGATATATAAGGCCCTCCTTTAGCTTATACCTTTTTGCAGCATTTTCCTAGCCACAGGGAGATTCTGTTTCTCCTAATAAACTTGCTGAGTGCTGTCATCATCCTTGGATTCTTTCCTAGACAGACTACATCTCAGGACACATCAGTGCCTGAGTCCATGGGCAACACAACACAGTTCAGTGCTGATTCTTGGGTCTTCCTAATTCCAAATACATGAAATTTAACGGAATACTTTAAAGGTTGAGTTCTGATCTCCTGTGCTCTTCAATTCCACTGGAAACATGGCTTAACTTACACAGGAAAGATTTAGGTCAGATGAAAACATGATATTAATATCTTCAAAAAAAGATTTTTTAAGCAATAGACTGTGCTACTGACTATGGAACCTATCCCCTGAAAATCTTGTAATAGAAACTAGAGGAAAGGGAAGGTCATCTGGTTTTACCTGCTGGCTTGAAGAAAAATCCCACTAAAATTATTTTGAAAATTGAGACTTTAAGCTAAAAAACATACAAAAGCAGGTTCTCAAACAGCATTATTTTGTTCAATAAGGTTGGTTTTTCTCATCCACATTATAATAAAAAGACAAGATATTGAAGGAAGAGGCATTGAAGGAAACAACTCCAAAGACTTCTTGAAATGGCTTGATTTGACAACCTGCTAAGGATCTGTTTTCCAAATCAGATATAGACTTAGGAGAAATCCTTAAGAAACAATGTTTCAGTGGGTATACTTGACTATGAGCTCATTAAAAAAAAAGCTTTTACAGACCTCAATAACTAAGCTCTTCAGCAGGGGTCAGACTGGAAATGTATCATCTCTAAGCCCTCTCTCTCTTCCCCTCCCTCTTTTTACCTGAAGCCCCTTAAAACCAAAGTTAGATAAATTTTATTTACTCTTTTTCTTTTAGTCAGAGAAGCCAAAAGCTACAGTAACTGTCAATATTTATTCTAGTTCTTTCTTTTCCATTTTTAGACTCCAATGTCTCATCACAACATGATTAATAAAAAACTAATAATAATAGTACTAATAGTATTAATTCATTAATTACAACCACCCTAATGCTATCCCCACATGATGCCAGTCCTCTTTGTGGTTAGGTAGCATCTGGTGTAATAACTCTCCTCACAAACAGGGAAGGTGCCCCCAGGAGACTGCTGCTTATACAATCTATTCCATATTCTGCAGCAGCTAATGAGTTCAGGACCAGCATGCCAGCCTCTGTACTTTGGGCACCACAGCACCTTCTCAGGAAAACAGATCTCTCTAGTGGCTCTATAGGAGAGCAGGAAGCAAGGACCCAGCAGGGGGTGAGGAAAGCCTGATCTAACCAGTGTTTCCTGTTCCCCTCTGCCTCCTTTGCCTATTCCATCAGTGGTGGACAAGAACTGTTTCTCTCTATTCCCTGAGTTGGAATTTCCTGGTACAGCAGCACACGGTAAGCCACAATATCTTGCTTCCCAATGTTTTGCTCAAAGAAAAAAGCTTATGTTCAGAGCAAGCAGAGTGTTCTATGAATTCATTAAAAGCTACTAACAAAATATTGGAAATATTTCCAAAGCATTCAAAGCAATTCCCAGCTAGGAAGACTTTTCTTCTCAGGACATCAGGGACACCAAAGCCAGAAAGCAGTATGGACATACAGAATGGGAAGTGGAAAATGAAAATTTGTTTTTATAAAAATTATTTTTAGTGATTAATTCTTCCAAGACTTGAATTTCTCTCTCAATTTTCTAGCACTAAAAATTGACTCCATGTTCTAATAAAAACATAAAATACCCTTCATGAAGCTTTTAATATATTTTATTGTAGTAATTATTCTACACATTAAAATAACCTCATGTGTATGGGTTGCCCATTTCTTCAATATATGTCAACATACCCTGCCCTCCACCAAATCACCACGTATTCACCATTCACCAGAGGGCTTTGCCTATCCCACCCCCACCTCCATTCCCTATTGGTAACCTCAGTTCTATTGCAGGTGACCAAGGGCTGGTTTTGTTTCCTCTGCCCCTTTATTTTGTCTATTCATAGTCCACCTATGAATGCAGTCATCTGGTATCTATCTTTCTTATTATGACTTATTTGACTTAGCACAACCCTCTCTAGAGCCATCCATGTTGACTCAAATGACAAGATTTTGTCTCTGTTAAGGACTATGTAGAATTCTATTGTATACATGCATCACATCTTTTTTGTCCATATATCTAATGTTGGGTATGTAGGTAGTTTCTTAGCTTCTGTGAATAGGGTTGCAATACACATGGGGGTGAATACATCTCTGTGGATGAGTGTTTTTGCATCTTTTGGGTAAGTACCCAGAAGTGGAATTGTGGGATCATATGGTATTTCCATCTTCAACTTTTAGTAGAATCTCCAGACTGTCTTTCATAAGGGGTGCACCAATTTGCACTCCAACAGTGAAAAAGTATTCCCTTTTCTCCACATCCCTGCCAACATCTGTTTTCTAGACTTTCAGACAATAGTCAGTCTCTCGGGTGTAAGGTGACATCTCATTGTTGTTTTGATTTTCATTTCCCTGAAAAACAGCAAGTAGAAACATCTTTTCATGTGCTTGTTGGTTATCTGTACATCCTCTTCGGAAAAGTATCTCTCCAATTCTTCTTCCCATTTTTTGTATTGCCTGTGTGCTTAAGGAAAAAAGTTCTTATGTTCTCAGTTTTATGAGTTCTTTGTATATTTTAGATATTAAACCTTTGTCAGAAATATGAAATGCAAATACATTCTTCAAGTTAGTAGGTTTCCTTTTGGTTTTAGTGATGTTTTCTTTCACTGTAAAAAAGCTCTTTAGTTTAATGTAGTCCCAGTTGTTTATTTTGGTTTTTGTTTAAACTGATGGTGAAGTTGAGACCCCAAAGGCCTCTCTAGGGCTGATGTTATGGAAAGTCTTTCCTATGTTGTTTTCTAAGAACTTTATGGTTTCTGGTTTTATGTTCAAGTCAATAGCCCATTTTGAGTTAATTTTTGAGAGTGGTCTAGCTTCATTCTTTTGCAGGTGGTTGTCCAGTTTTCCCAACACCGTTTATTGAAATGACATTCCTTTCTCCATTGTATGCTTTTGGCTCCTTTGTCATACATTAACTGACTGTATGTGAGTGTGTCAATTTCTGGTGATTCAGTTCTATTCCACTGATACATGCTCGGCTATTATTCCAATACCACTGTTTTAATCACTATTGCTTTGTAATATAGTTTAATGCCTGGGAGTGTAATCCCTCCAGATTCGTTCTTCTGTCTAATAATTGCTTTGGCTATTGGGGTCTTTTGTGGTTCCATACAAACTTTAAGATCTTTTTATTCTATTTCTGGAAATAAACCCATGGGATTTTAACTGGGATTATATTAAATCTGCATATTGCTTTGGGTAAAATGGTCATTTTAATGATGTCGTTTCTTCCCAGTCATGAGCAGGGGATGTTCTTCCATTTCTTTGTGTACTCCTCTAATTCTTTTAAGAAGGACTCGTAATTTTCGTTGTATTGGTCTTTTACTTCCTTCATTAGGTATATGCCCAGGTATTTTACTCTTTCAACTTCTATTCTAAACCATGTGCTTTTCATGATTTAATTGTCTTCTATCATGATGTCTGTGTATAAAAATACAACAGAATTCTGTGCATTGATTTTGCAGCCTCCCACTTTACTATATTCATTGATGAGTTCTAGAAGTCCTTTGACAGAGTTTTTAGGATTTTCAATATATATAATTATGACATCTGTAAACAATGATAATTTTACTTCCTCCTTTGCAATTTGGATTCCTTTTATTTCCTTTTCTTGCCTAATTGTTCTGACTAAGACCTCTGTACAATGATAAATAGCAGTGGTGAGAGTGGACAGCCTTGCCTAGTTTCTGATCTTAGAGGAAATGCTTACAATTTTTTACCATTGACTATGATTTTGGCTGTAGGTTTGTCATATATGGTGGGAGGTGTGTAACTTCTAATCCCATTTTATGGAAGGTTTTTATCATAAATGGGTGTTGGGGCTTGTCAAAAGCTTTCTCTGCATCTATTGATATGATCATGTAATTTTTCTCTTTTCTTTTGTTGAAATGGTATATGACATTAAAAGGTTTATGCTTGTTGAACTATCCTTGCATCCTTGGGAAAAATCCCACTTAGACATGATGGATGATCTTTTTAAAGCATTGTTGGATTTGGTTTCCTAATATTTTGTTGAGAAATTTCACATCTATGTTCATTAGAGATACTGGTCTGTAATTTTCTTTCTTGGTGATGTCTCTAACAGTTTTGGTATCAGTGTAATGATAACATCACAAAAAGTATTTGGGAGAGTTCCCTGTTCTTCAATAATTTGGAAGATATTTGAGAAGAATACTTATTAATTCTTCTCTGAAGGTTTAGTAGAGCCCATTAGAAAAGCCATCTGGTCCTTGGCTTTTATTTTTATGGAGACTTTTTTTTTTGATTACTTCTTCTCTTTATTGCTTGTGATTGTACTGTTCAGGTTTTCAAGGTTTTCCAGGTTCAGTCTTGGTAGACTGTATTTTTCTAGAAATCTGTCCATGTCCTCAAGGCTGTTCACTTTGTTGGCATAAAGCTGTTCATAGTAGTCCCTTATGTTGTTTTGAATTTCTGTGGTATCCACTGTAATTTCTCCTCATTCATTCCTGATTCTAGTTATGAGCTGTCTCTTTTATTTTGTGAGTCTAGTCAATGGTGGTATCAATTTTATTTTTTCAAACAAGTCTTGGTTTCATTGATCTTCTAGATTGTCTTTTTTCTATTTCATTTATTTCTGCTCAAATTTTAATTGTTTCCTTCTGATTTTTGGCTTAAATTGTTCTTCTTTCTCTAATTGTTTCAAATGTAGAGTTAGGTTGTTTATTGCAATTTTTCTTGTTTCTTGAAGTGAGCCTGGATTGCGATGAACTTTCCTCTTAGTACTGCTTTTGTTGCATTCCACAGATTCTAGTAGCTTGTGTCTTCATTCTCATTTGTCTCTAAATATTTTTTTAAGTTCCACTTTGACTTTCTTTTTCACCAGTGAGTCATTCAGAAGTATATTGTTTAGTTTACAAATAATTTGGGGTTCTCTAGCTTTCTTTCTCTGGTTGATTTTCAGTTTTAAGCCATTGTGGTCCAAGAAGATGTTTGGTATGATTTCAATCCTTGAATTTATCATGCATACTTGAGAAGAATGGAAAGTCTTTAGTCGTTGGGTAAAGAATTTGGTCTGTTCCAGATGGTTATTTGAAGCAGCTGTTTCCCTGTTAATTTTCTCTCTGGCTGATCATTGTTGTACGTGGGTTGTTGAAATCTTCCACTATTTTTGTGTTGCTGTCAATGTCTCTCGTCATATCTATTAATACTTGCTTAATATATTTTGATGCTCCTTCATTCGATGCATATATGTTAATAAGTGTCATATCTTCTTGCTGGATTGACCCTGTAATCATTATATAATGTTCATCTCTGTCTTCTGTTATGCTCTTTAGATGAAAGTCTGCTTTATCCAATATGAATAGAGCTGTTCCCGCTCTTTTGTAGTTGCCATTTGACTGCAAGACTGTCTTTCAACCACTGATTTTGAGCCTTTATTTATCCTTTGAAAAAAGGTGGATTTCCAGAATGCAGCAGAAGATTGGATTAATCTTTTTAATCCATTCAGTCGCTCCGTGTTTTGACTGATTAGTCAGTCCATTAATATTTAAGTGTGATTGCTGATATGTAGCTACTATTGTCATTTTGTAATTTGTCTTCTGTGTATTGACTAGACAATGCCTTTGTTCTTCTCTTTCTCTTCTTAGGTCAGATTGGTTTTCCTTTCTTTTCTTCTTTACTTTTTTCCCTGGGGATATAGTTTGAGGTTATCCTGAAGTTAGCATTAATAATTCTATGTTTATTTCCTATTTTTATTTGAAAACCTGTCCACTCATTCTAACTATACACATTTTTGTTCTCTTCTCTTGCTCCCCAGTTTCTGTATTTGCTGCCTTGCTGTTTTTATGAGGGGTTTCTTTAAGCTTTATAGAATATCCTTTAATATTTTTTGCAAAGTTTGTTTTGTGGTGATGAATTCCTTTTACTTTTGCTTATTAGAAAGGCTTTTTATCATTCCTTCAGTTCTCAATGATATTCTCACAGAGTATAGCATTCTAGGTTGAAGACTATTCTCTTTCAGCACTTTGACTATCTCATGCCATTCCCTTCTGGCAGATAGAATTTCAGCTGAGAAAACTGCTGACAATCTTATGAGGACTCCTTTGTATTGACTCCATTCTTGTCTGCTTTTAAGATTCTTTATCTTATATTTTTGACATTTTGATCACAATGTGTCTGGATGTATTTCTCTTTGGGTTTCTTTTATTAGGAACTCTTTAGGTTTACTGTGTCTGGAGGCTTGCTTTATTCATCAGGTTTGGGAAATTCTCATCTACAATTTCTCAAATAGTTTCTGGCCCCTTTTCTCTCTCTTCTCCTTTTGGGACTCCTATGATGCAAATGTTGTCCATTTTAATGTTACCCCAAAGGTGTCAAATGTTGTATTAGTTTCTTTGTATTTTTTATCTCTTTCTGGCTTGCTTGAGTGACTTCCTCTGCCCTGTCTTCCAAATCTCTGATTCTACTGAAGCTTTGTCCAGCCTATCACTGAGACCCTCTATTGAATTCTTTAGGTCTCCTATTATATTCTTTATTTCTTTCACATCTTGCTTCATTTCTGCTCTATCTTTTTTTGAGGTTCGTTTTACTACTTCTATTGTTTTCTGGATTCCCATGAGTATGTTAATCACTGTAACACTAAATTCACCTTTAGGTAGTTTGCCTATATCTGCTGGATTCAGATTTTCCCCTGGGTTTTTGATTGGGTCCATCATTTCATGTGTATTTCTCTTTGACTTTGCTCTGTTCAGCATTCTGCTTATATTTCTGAGAGTTCAGTTTTTCTACAGTGATAGCACTGTGTAGGATGATCCCTTTGCTGCTGGCCCAGAATTGGCAATCAGGCAGCAGTTTCACCTCTACTTACAGTGTGGCACTAGCAGGTAGTATAGAGCTTTAGTCCCTTCAGAGATACTACCTTCTTTTAATCTTGGGAGCAGGATATCTGGTTGGTGGGATAACTGGTGGGCAGAACTTGTGTCTCTAGCTCAAAATGGTGGTGGGAGAGGGTGGAGCTGGGGAATTTCCCTAGCTACCTTCCAGTTATGGTAGCACCCAGTGTAATTTCACCCCATGGGAGCTAGCTCAGTTCCCAGGGCACTGGGTTTCCTTCCACCCCATGCCCATGCCAAGATAGTCTCCCCTGCTTCTGCATCCCGGCCCAGCTGGGCATACTCTTTGCTACTTCTGCCCCAGGTCTTCAGCCTTTTCATGTACTCTGGCAGTTCCACCCCACCACCATGAATCTTATGCAAAGTCCCAAATCTATGATTTAGTTGCATACTGGGATATATTTGCCTACTGTTTGTCACCATGAAAGCCACTCCATCTCTGTAGCTGCTGCGCCTACCCTTCTTTGGTATTTGCCTCTGGAAAATAGATGAATTTCTCATTGCTCTGTGGGGAGGGAGGGGGTGAGTCTAAATCTCCATCCTACCAGGTCACCATCTTCCTCGCACTCCCATTCATGATGTCTTACTCAGAACTAGACTTTTCTACAAAAAATAAAGATTCGCACATTTGAAAAAAGAAACAAAACCAAAAAAAACAACAGAGTGTCAGTTCTGGTTTTTATATAAAGGATGTGTACATCTCCAACACTGGGGCATTTTCAGAAAGTGGTTTTAAAATTGTTTGAAACCAATTCATCTGCTGTGGGCAACATTGCAAGGCACTTAGAAGTCAGGAGCTACATTTTATGGTTTCCCTCCATTTACTATGATCATCTGTTAGGAGCAAACATTCAGAGACAGCAAGAACAGGACCTAGCCTGGTCTTCCAGAAGATGCTGACAGGCCCACAGGCCAGAGAGGTAGCGTTCCAGGATGCAAGTCAGTCTCAGGACCCTGGGCATGCACTGGCCCAGGTCTAAATCTGGTAGGCTCTGTCAAAGGAACTCACAAATGCGGAGAGAGGAGGCAGACTAGCTAAAAAGGAGGGCTACTACAGGAGCTTTCAGCTTACCTCTCCCAGTGCATCCTGTGCCAAGCATTGCAAGAAATTCTATTTCTAGTCCCCCCCCCCCCAGACATTTCCAAATCACAAAGTTACAAAGCAAAATATTTTTAACCTCCCCTCCCCCTGGTTCCATAGATTTTAGCAGGCCTGAAGCTTAGCCACCTTAGCTGCCTGAGTTAGACGGGTCAGGGACAAAGAGATTCTTAAGAAGCTGCTTCAGTCCAGCCTCATATATGAGCTTTCTCCTTCATGTGACCCTGGCCCTGCCCTTACTGAGAAGACCCTGTCTGCATACACTCTATTTCAGGGACAGTTCCATCAGCCTTAGCACAAAATCCCCAGTGATCAAGGTCACATTTGTTAGGAGAGTCTACTCTTTCTTTTTAATGTTCCATTTTTTCCTTTCTGGAAAATACTGTAAAACACTTCCCCTAGAAAGCATAAATATCCCAGTTTACAGTTTTCAGGAACTGAATATATCCATGTAAATTCTTTAACGTGGTCTGAATATTTTGAAATAAAACCCTTGCAAAGAGATATATGAAGCAAAAAATCTTAAATTTCAATATAATTCACTTGCTATCATTTCATAATGGATGTTACCAAAGTTATAAACAAAGCTTAAGAGAATATAATCAGTAGACCATGTTAGTCACAGTAAGCCATATTAGCTTTATGTTTCCACATGGTAGTTATTGACTTTAACAGTGGAATAAATGGCAAATTCAAGATCACTTTCCTGGTTACTAAAGAATTAAGAGCAGTTTTGTTACAGTTTTTTAAGCGAGCACTCTTTGGAAGTATTCTAGGCAGATTTATTACACTCGTGGTCTCAGCTGGGATTTCCTCCTCAAATTGCTGAGCCCCAGTTTCTGGTTAGAACATGCTTATATAGGCTAGAGCAACTGGGAAGAGAGGGATATAAATTAGGGGAAGGGGTTTCAAGTGCAGAAAGTTCTTTGTCTGCTGGCTACATTCTAGCATGCTCAGGTTACAGGAGGTGCCATGGCTTTGCTTTATAGTTGCTGGGAGTGGTAGGCAGGTCTTTTCCCAGTTTTCATATTAATCATTATGTAGGTTTAAAGCAAGCATTCACTTCACTGAGCATGTCTCTTCTGTAAAAGGGAAGATCTGGATTTTATTCACTTTTATCATAATTATTTACAGAAGGAAAAGAGATACATGTAACTCTCATTCATCTTTTAATGATATTCCTTGATGCCTAGCACATAACCCTTTCCCTCTTTTATTCTAGATTCTTATAACTCACTTGTGTTATAAGAAGCAGACAGACTCTAGGGGCATTTTAATACAGCAAAGATCATCAATAGCAGAGATGTGATTCTGCCTCACATGTTGAAAATGGGCTGTTGTTATGACACAACGACACACCTGTTTGTGTTAAGAATGTTCAGCAAAGGAGCCTCCAACCATGCCCTACTGCTCTGGGCACTTAAGTACTTCAATTTATGAGTCCTGACATTTATTTTCAATGTTGTACCTAATATGAATGCAACTGGATATCAATGTTCCTGTGTGGGTGTTCGTATATAAGTGTGTACGCATTCTCTGAAGAGCAGGAGGCATGGAACATCAGAACAAGAACATACCAGTGAAATCTAGGTGATGAAAAGTTGTAATTCTGTTACATCCAAAATTTCTAGAGGAAAATACCAATCAAATACCCCTCACATTTCCAAGTGCTCGGCGATGACACTCTTAGGCTGCTTAACAGAAACCACTATCAGTGGGGTTTTTTATGTGGACTACATCCCTCAGAAAATGCACCTGGAAGGATGGCAGAGAGAAAGCCTAGACATTTTAAGTCCCTACCACGTTCAGGGCTTCCTTCCTTCTAGGAGGTAAGAAAGGACATTGAAGGAACATTGCATCAAACACGATACAGTTTTAAGATGAGTATCCTTGTTAATCAACATCTCTGCATAATACATTAAGTTCACCACCACCAACAGATGAGTTCTGTACTTCACCATTTAAGGGGGAAGTTGAAGGGAGGAGAGAAAGAAGGAAAGAGGGAACAAGGTGGCGGTAAAGAGTACTGGAACTCTGTGGTGGATGTGATGTGAAATACAATTTGAAATGCAATTTCATTATCTGAAAAAGAATATAGCATGGTGAACAAAAGAAATAATAAATGTTACTATTTTTAAAAAAGGTGTTATCTTTCTCCTTGCTTCTCCTTAAGAGAGCCTCTGTTTTATAAACAGAGAGAAGTCAAGTCGTATGCAACATTTTCTTTTAGCTTATCTGTGTGTTGTTCTTTCTCCCAGGTGATAAGTGAGTTTGGGCTGCTGCTAGTTTTACATCATCAGATCCCCTCTCCTGGATAATTTATGTATTTTCTATGAAGGTGAAAAACTCCATTAGTAACTTTTCCTGATGGTTTTAAATCATAACTTGTTATTTGCTTTCACAATTAGTCATGTCAGAACATTTCCAATTCTTTGGAGAAAGGAAATTGTTTTACCTCAGTAAGGGGAAAGTCATAAAGAGTACTAATAACCAAATACAAGATGTAGCAAAATCATTGTGCACATGAAAGCCACCTACAGTGTCAAACATCTCAGGGAAACACACATACCCTGTGCAGGGCTCTCCTTTACAGGGCACTTTCATGACAACAGCACTTGGGGCCCTTAGAGTAAATGTTATATATTTAGAAACTACTTCCTCATTAGATGGCTTTTGAAGCCCCACCTGATTAGCATTTGGAGAGAAGATAATAGGGTTTCCAGGATTGCTTCTTAGTTCTTAATATTTCTAAGTGATAATATATCCCAGAGCCATGGGTAATAATCTACAGCTACCGCAGCAGAGGCAGTTTCTGGATTATTATAAAGTTAAACCAGGAGAAAAGAAGGGGTAACACCCCCTTTAAAGCAATTAATAAAGTTTTAACCTGTATTTTCAACCACAGTTGATTCCTATTCTAATTTTTTTGTGATAGTACCTATTTTCGAGTCACTCAAGACTCAATGGTATTTGACATATAAGCAAAACCATTAAATTGCTAAAAATGAAGCACTTGCACATATCAGTGGTGAGAATCTAGCACGTGGGTTGATGACC
Organism: Solenodon paradoxus; assembly: GCA_004363575.1. NCBI lineage: Eukaryota > Metazoa > Chordata > Mammalia > Eulipotyphla > Solenodontidae > Solenodon > Solenodon paradoxus. The sequence continues at coordinate 78,594 of RJWH01002103.1, read as the reverse complement.
TGGCCATACTGGGATAGACTGTTGTCTAACAGCAGTGTCACTAATGTGCATGCATTCAGGAAACTGGTGCTGCACACACCCACACCCCTGTCTGCACTGCTCCACAGGTAGCTCCCTGAAATGGGGAGCGTTATGGTGTGGCCAAGCTTTCCCAGCATGGATTGCTGGGCTGAGATTTAACCTTGAGCCTTCCTTACTCCTAAATATGTGTTTTCACTGCCCAACTACACTGCCTCACATCAAGAAATTGATATCCAGAGAAAAAAGTGGAGATGAGCAAAGAGAGACCTCCCCAATCACTCACACAGAGAAGAAGTGTTCCACAAGTCCCAGGAAAACATAAGAAGAAGTTGCTAGTAGCTAGAAAAACAAGCAGTGAGCTGCTAAACAAGGGTGCAAATGGGCTCTGATTGGGAAGTGGGCCTGGGAGCCTAGAGATCTAAGGCTTGCCTTGCCGTTGGATCGTACAAAAGCCCGAATTTTAATCATTCAGGGAAAGGTGAGGGATGGCCGCCAGGCCAGTCAGAAGGCCCTTCCATTACCATTAGTAAGGTTTGTCACCTCCTCCAGAAAGTCCTCTAGATTCTCCAATCAGATTCAGTTACCGGGATAAGACTTACCATGCCTGGCACAGACTCACTGTCTGTCCTTATGACTCCAGTCCATGAGCGACCTTCAAGTAGGGTTTATCTTTTCATCTTGGATGCCTAATACCTACAAAGTCCTAGCAAATATAAAAGGTGATTCATAAATACAGACTGAATATGTGCTACAGAATATTGCTCCAAATATGTAGCTGGTGTCATAATAAATCACTCCCATTGGGTAGTATACCTTTCCAAAGTTCTCAGAAAAGCTGCATAAGTGAAAATTATATTCTGTATTTTTAGAATAATGTTAATCAGAAGTATTAAAATTCTAATAATACTGCTATATCCAAGGCTGAGCTTAAGCAGTTTTGTATAAGAACTAAGGATATTTAAATCCACAACCAAAACTTCATAATCAGTATCAGATTAGCTGACATTGATTTGAAAAATCAGAAGAGGCACCTGTGTTAGATATGTCTGTTATAGACTGACCCTCCTGGGTAGGAAAGAGTTATATCTTTTTAATTCTGATCATTAGAGGAGAAAAAATTCTTCAGAATGCTCAACATCTATCTTGAGAGAGTATTTTTAGTATCTTCTAAAGGTAACATAAAGGTCATAGCGCAAACCTGTTTTCTAATACTACCTCAAAAATATGTATCTCATCCACTTTGACCTTTCACGCCTCCAACCACTGAACTACCTTCTCCTGTCAGACACCATCAGAATATAGCACTGCCCAGCAAAGGCCACACCAATGCCCACTAGGAAGGGAAGGAAGAGGCAGAAGCAAGGGCACCACCAGGTCACACCATCCCTACCTCAACTCATCCTAACTGCTGTCAAACAAGAATGTCTTCCTCCTTGACCAGCCCCTTCCCACCTATCGAGACCAGGTGAGACCTGCACAGAAATATTATTCAAGAAGTGCTACTGATCTGTGCATGACAGGAGTGACCAGGTGTGAGGACTCTGGGTTCTGTCCTCACTGAAGAGGGTTAGGGACAGAACACATACCTCTGCTGAGCCCTCACACTGCAGTGTGTGAGACAATGTTGGTGACTAATTATAAAATTTAACAAGGTAATTCAGTTGACTATCAAGCAGGGACTTGTGTGACTCCATTGTCCCTGTAGCTTAGGACTTCTGCTGAAAATTCCTTTCCTGAATGGGATGAAAGAGAATGTAAACATTCTGTAGGCCTGATCAGAGTATGCTAGATCAGGCCTCTCAGATCAGCATGTCCAGAAGGGACACACAGCGGGAGATGAAGTAAACATGCTGAGTCTGTGGTCCCTTACTGGAGGGCAGACTCTAGGGTGAAGAGCGAGAACCTCACTGGAAGAAACAGAAAGGTCCAGAGAGGGTAGGTCAGGAGCACTGCCGGGACTGCTGGGTAAGGACAACCAGCTCCTTAGTAATTTCAGCAAGTAGTTTTCGTTTTTCTGAGGCTCAGTTTTTTCAACAGTGAAATGAAAATAATAACATCTACTCTCTCAGAAACTGGGAAGATTAAATGATAGGACACACAATGCCTGGCACTGAGCAAACAGTTAACAAGCACGCCCTCCTCCGTCTTTGCATGACCACGGGCCAGGAAGGACAGCCAGTGGCACAGGGTCCATGTGGCCCCCCTCGCGGCTGTGTTCAAGATCTAATGTGCCCTCCCACTGACCTATGCAGGCTAGAAATCCTCCAGATAGCGGTTCAGCAGTCACATTGCTTAGTGATGGCTTAAAATGGTTCCCAGGTTCAGAGTCACATCTGGGCAGGGGCAGGGTAGGTATATTACAAAGATTTGTGCAGGAAACACGGAATACCAGACTTGGGACAAGGTGCTTCAAGTTCCTGGTAGACCAGGCCAAGCGTAGAGCCTTAGAACATACAAGAAATTCAGTAACTTCAGCCCAAATCATATTTTCTCCAGGTCTTAGTGCTGAGATGGAAACATGCTATAACAAGGCAACTCAATAGTCAAAGGCCCTTGGCTAGAAGTGGATGGGGGTGTGCCCTGGTGGTGTGGCAATTAGGTCTATCCCCTCTGGAGCACAGGTCATATGCCCCTGGGTTTGAATCCAGGTCCAGGGGAAGACAACCAGTGTGAACAAACAATTAAAAATATAAATAAAATGCTCTTCCTCTCTTTTTCTGACTGCCTATCTACTCACCTTCATTCCTGTCTGCACCTTTCCTTTAAATTAAAAAAAAAAGTGAGTGAGCAGGAGGAGACACCCTTCCACTGCACCTGTGAGCATATCCAAGATATTACAGTCCTATCCCACAACTGAGAGGACCTGAGGGCAAGCTGCTTACTCTCTTGTGCACAGGATGAAACTTCCATTCCAGGCAGTCAGATTATTAAGACTTAAAAGAGAAGAATTACTTTCCTTGCATGATTCTCTCCAGACCAGCATTTCCTTTCTATTTAAAGCTACCATCATAGCATGGCAGAGAATATACTAAAGGAGATAGAGCAAAGGCTGGGTGTCCTACCAACAGGCTTTGGGCAAATGGTTTAAAACTCAAACTGAGGGAGCTGGCCAGGTTCCCTCCTAAATCACTTCTTTTCCAATTTTATCTTATCTCAGAGAAAGGAACTGCCCATTAGAGAAGACCGGCTAACCAATGATGAGAACTTCTCCTTTGCGCTCTTGCTTCCTTTCAACAACTTGATCACTGCCTAACCTCAACAGCCTTTCCAGGTATTGCACCTGGTCATTTTCTTCAGCAGAGTAGCTACAGATGAGATGAAAAGTGTTGAGTTGTTGCAAGGGGAGGGGTGCAGGTTGGTCCAATTGTGCAAAATCATTCAAAACTCATTTTTTATTAGCAATGACAAATGTTGATTCTTCTGATTTGGAAAGAAACTAAAATGGAACCATTAGAAAGAAGACCTGCAGGCTTTGCGATGAATTTCCTTTTTAGTGATTTCAAAGACAAAGGAACCCATTACTTCGACAGTTTATTTTTTTATCTGAAATTAGAAATAACAGAAGTAATTGTGTTGAGGGCTCTAAATGGTTCTAGAATTTGGGGAGAGTAATTTGGTCTTTTTCACTCTCTAGCTCTGAAACAAGCACCTCTAAAATAAAAACAATCTTCTTCCAATTTCCCATCATTTCAGTCACCTGCCTTTAAAACATCCCAATGTCTAGAGGTTCTCCTAAGCCAGAGCAGAGCAACACCCTCACATACCTTCAATCACTGTTCACTCTCTCAGATTTTTAAATCTCTTTAAAGGTACCAGTCAAGAGACTTTTTCCATTTCCACCGTAGCATTTTCTAGTTTCCTCTCCTTCCTATCTTTCCATAACCAATTTCTTATCTCAGTCAGGTTACCTGTTTACTCCTTGGGGTTTCCAGCTCACCTCTCCGCCCAGAGAGGGGGTATTGCAAATCATCCCTAAACACTTGCTGGGCACAGATGGATGCTTCCACTGGGAGCCAAGGGTTGACACTAGAAGCCTGGGCTCAGGCTAATTATCACTTCCCCATGGGAAACTTGACAAGCACTTCATCACCTCAAGCTGCCTGGCAAGCTGGCAGACTCAGAGCAACAACCAGTGGTGACCTTGTCATCAATCACCTTCTGGAGCCCTGGACACCTTCACAGGGCTATTACCACACCATGTGAATTGACTGGCTTCAGAGTGGCAATGCCTTGCAGTCACAGCATAGACACCAGACTCTGCAAGACCTCTCTGGCATAGCATCATCTTCAACCTCCCCATGTCCTGTCCCTTGCAACTTGGTCTTTGGTTTCTATTTTTGTTTTGAAGGTAGGTGGGGAAAATTCAAATTTTAAGTACTTGTCTAATTGCTCAGTAGGAATGATGATTATGTTGCCAACAGTAACCTGTGTTTTGGGGAATGTGGAAGAATGATATAGCAAAAAGACAACAAATTGCATATCCAGTGAAGAGCCTCCCCTTTCCTGTGGCATAGAAATTGGGGAGCTAAAGAATCCGGTGACCATGGTGAGGAGAAGATGAGGTGCTGGTTCTCCCTGAGAGGACCCCTCTGGCATTCTTGGGGTACTCCCAATTCTCACCACTGTCTAGCTCCCATGGTCTCCCTGGGAGCCTGCCACCTACCACTCGAACCTTGTTCACCTTCGCCACTTCTTCACCTACCCACAGCGACCTCACACTCCCCTCCTAGGTCCCAAAATAGTTCGACAATCCTAGCCCCCGTCTCCAGCAGGCCCTCTCACTTAGCATTCCCTCTGTGCTTTCTCTGCTGTAGTATTCCTCCCCATCATCCCTCCCACATGCTCCACCTGCTCTCTTTCATTTTCCGCCTCCTATGGACAGTCCATATACCCACTCTTGCTGGTAAACTCATTCACTTTTCAAGCCCAGTTTAAATGTCATTTTGGAGTTGTCTATTCAGGACCATCCCATAATTACTTACAAGGAGGTCAGCCTGTCCCAAGCCCTACAGAACTCTCTGCCCAGTAATGGGACTTTAAGCAGACAAACAACTTCCTCAGCATTTGTTCAAATAATGAACAAACTACAGTGTCTAAGGGTAAAACAGGTTGTACCTGGAAGAGGAAGGAATAGGTGAGGGTATGCGTTTAGAGAATTAGGCAGGGGCAGGAACTATGACAAAGGGAACCAAACTTTGGAGAGCAGTCACAGATCAAAGGTCACTGGACCTCTCCCCAGCATAAACATGTTTCAACCTTGTCACATCTGTCCCCTAAGAAATCATGCAGTGGTCTAGCACAGATTGTGTCAAGTCATCAGCCTCCATTTGCAGAAACCAAGACTCTTTTGAATTTGAGTTTGAATCACTGCATCTTCCTAGAAAGTTATGGAGTCACGGGTTGCAAAGGAGAAAAGTTGATTCAGAATAGGGAGAAACATCTTTCCTCCTCAGTGACTCTACTCCCAAACACTCTGCCCAATCAGTGCTTCCCAGTCAAGCTGCCTTTTCCTAGCAGGCATGGCATGGAATGAGAATCAGTCCCCTGAGACCTTCAGGAGGTCTGGGGAGGATGGTAAATATGCTGTCAGTCAGGCTCAAACCTGCTTTGCAGCCCACAAGAGCATGTTGGTCACAGTTTCAAGTTGGAGCTCATGGGAGATGCACCAGGATTTGCCAGAATGCTAAACTCTTGCTTAGATTATCATTATGTGTTCTTTCTTAAATGCTGATGTTGGCCATACCTCTCTAGCTGATGCTGGTGACCACCTTAATGTGAGGGTCTATGTGTGGCTGGGGTGACTGTCTATATCTTATTTCAGATCATCTGTTTCTGACATCTGTTGCCATGGCTCAAATCTAACTAAATATATTATTCCACATTATGAAGCTGTATATAGGATACTTTTAATTAAGAAGAAAAATTTGAAATGATGAAACTTTTACACAATAGTATTTTTCAATATTTTTATTAACCTTATCTGTTTTGCTACAAATTACTATATGGTTCCTTCCTTTGCCAATATAATCAAATAATTCCCTAATGAGAATTAAAAAAGCCTAATTTGATATTCCAACTTACAGATGCAGTTATGCACCAAATATATATAGAATAGAAATCATTAACCAGATCAAGAACATCAGTCATGGGGCAGCAGGGCCAGCATGGCACTGTGTGAGGTGACTTTGTACCTGTGTCACAATAACTGTGCCAGAAGGCATAACGATGGCAGTGAAGTCAGCACATGCACAGTTTAACTTCATGTTTTACCTCGAGTTATTCCAAAAGTAAGATAGCAAGATAGTCTCAGCATGAGTAATTATTTTCTTAAAAGAAGCCAGTTCACCCTGATGGCTCAGGTGTTAAGTGTGTGGCTGCAGCATAGTCCATGCAAATCCCAGGGATGCAGTTCATGGCCTGAGACTGAGGGAGCAAGCAAATGAATAACTAAATAAAGAATGCTTCCTCCTTTTTTCTCCTCTTTCCTACCTACATGCTTCTTTCCTCTTAAAAAAAAAGTTGAAGAAGCACCTAACCATGCTCGTAGTTAAGAAATGCTATTACTTTTTAAATCCTGAAAATGGTTGTGTGATGAATCTACTCTTTAAAAGAGTAGGTCACTACTGAGTTTGCTATTTCCTGTGAGTACAAGTGCTTCCATTTGCATCCTGCCTTTCCTGCCCTCAAACACTGTGTCATCTGATATCAGCAGAGACATTCCTCACAAGCTTGAGTATAAATAACCTGGGCCCTTCATGCTCCCTTTCCTTCCTTTACCATCCAGGCTGACCCTGAGTCCCAATCAGTCCCATCTGATATTTCAACCATGACTTGAGTTGAAGGAAAGTCCTTTCCTTCCCTCGGTCAGTCCAAGTTTCTATATCAGAATCTATGTCAAGATCAGAGGGAATAGGGTTAAGTCACAACAGGAGGAAAGACATTCCTAAAGAACATCACAGAATCTTAGGAGTGGTGAAAGCCTCAGGCATCAGAGAGCAGAAACTTTGCCTTCTTGGTCAACCTCTCAGACTAGTATTTATGAAACAGAAACTACCCCATGTTACCAAGCGTGGTGCAGAAGACCTTCTACAGAGGCATTTTAAATGCACATGCAGCTTCCCAGACAGATTATATAACATCAGTGAGTCCCAAGTTTTTCTTACTAAAAACCTAACATTTTACTCAAGGTCTAAAAGGGAACTCAAATCATGTGTCTTTTTTTCAGTGGACTACTTCATGTATGGAAACACCAACAAAGCAGCCTCTTTACCTGCAAAATAATATTTGTACTGAGGTCAGACCTTCTGGTGCCTCTGCCTACTACTCTTACTCACTCAAAACACATACACACTGAGAACCAATTTGTGCTGAGCCTGGATCACACTCTGAGTACACCAGAGATAGCCAGCATCAGAGAGATGGTCAGAGAACTGGGCATGTGAGTCTAGGGATGACATGAGGTTTGAGGTGAGTAGGTGAGGTGAGAAGAGCATTCAAATAAAGTTCACTGCTAGGAACTCAAGAGGTATTACAGGAGGAACTAAGGTTGCTGGGAAGTCAAGTCGGGGCTAGATGCAAAGGGTCATGTGTCTGGTAAGCAATGTAGAGTCAAACAAGGAACTGAAATAGCTTCCATGTTTTCAATCCAGATCTCTTGTTGATGCTTAGAATGAATTGAAAGAGAAAAGATGCAAGGGGTGAGGGAAACAATCTAGGGTAGCATTTCTCTACTTGGGTATATAAATATATTACCCAGAGACTGTGCAAAAGTGAAACTGAATCCAGTAGGTCTGGGTAGAGTTTAGGTATCTGCATTTCTAAGCTGGCGGTGCCAATGCCCTGGGTTCTCAGACTGAGTCACCAGGATGTTGGGGAGGGAGAATAAGGATCTGAGCTCAGCCAGAGTCCACTTTTCTAGAGTTTTCTGCTATTCTACTTGTTTCCTTCATTGTTAATAATGGTTAATGGGTAGGCATGAAAGAGTGTGAGTTTGCAACCAGGTGTTTTCAAGCAAGTTGCATTTCATACCCAAGTGGATCTCGCTTTCCTTGTATTCTGATAGTGAGTCCTCTCAACAGACAATTCTTCTTGGGAAGGTCAGGGCCTTAACTTTAGTCAGATTGAGAAAAGGAAGTCTAACAACTGTCTTACTAGAAGGTAAAATGAAGAAGTTTCCTCTTCAAAAAATCAGAGTACAGAGTTTGTTACTCCTAGGGTTTCTTCTTTTAATTTTTAACTCAGAAAAATTCCACCAAAATTATTAAAGCATTCATTAGTATAAGTTCAGTCTCCCAAATAGCTTGATCCCTTATAGGGAAAAATTCAAATGTGATTTAAATAACTTTTTAAATTGAAGTATAACTGAAATAGAATATTATATTGGTTTCAGATCTATAACATGATTAAAATATATGATCATCACAGTAAGTCTAGTTAACATCCATCACCCACAAAAAAAAAAGTTAAAAACTTTTTTCTTGTGATGAGATCTTTAAAAATATAATCTCTTAGCAACTTTTAAATATACAATACAATATTTGACTATAGCCATAATGTTATATATAATATTCTCAGGACTTATTTTGACTACTTTCCCTACTCCATATAAGTAACTTTTCTTGATACATCAAAAAAGACACAATGATGCCCTGGTGGCTCCAGTGGTGACTGCTTGGGTGTGGACCATGTACGTCCCAGGGACCTGAGTTTGCCAACTGGGGTTGGGGAACAACTAAAGATAAACGAATAAAGAGTGTCTCTTCCTATTGCTTCCTTTCTTAAAAAGTAGTTGTCATCCTCCTCTTCCTCCCTCTTAAAAAAAAAGACAAAAATGTGAGTAGAGAGATGTATCTGATGTAAGACATAATCTAATCTAATATTATTCATCACTCCATTTTATTATTTAAAAATATTAAACCAGACAAACATTTGCAAGAATCCATACCTAGGGAAGACACTCACCACCAGCTGCCAGGCAGGTGATGTCAGTGAAGGAAATCGGCTGTATATAAGAGAACAGTGGGACAATCTTCAGCACATAAAAGATTCCTGGCCTCTGTGGGGAGGAAAGCCAGCCGCCACTCTATCCCCACTGAGCAATCATCATCAACATCAGCAATGCTACTACATACATCTTCTCATTTGGGGGGAGAAATCTTACTGGATTAACTTGGAGTCTCCTAACTTTTTCGGCAGTTTGTTCATAATTTTTGAAACAGAGACAGCAGTGTACATGTCCAACCAAAAACGTTCCTGAACCAGATGTGGTTCATGATTACCAATTTGCAACCTCTCACATACGACGCAACCCCATCCCTGAGGAACTTACAGTTCAGAGGTTTACAATAAAGATTGTCTCACTTACCTCCCATATCAGTCGTTAATACTGCTTCAGGTTTAAAGATACTTCACTGTCTGGTGCACCAGATTAATCCAATTTATATCACATATTTCCCTAATAAACACTCCATTTTAAAGAGCCAAATCGAAAAATACATGAACATACCATTTCATTTCCATCTCTGTCCCTTTGCTCAAGTTATTTTGTTCCATTTCTTCTCCTTTCCATTCATGAGGTACAATCATATCCCACCTCTCCACACCATTTTTATTAATTTCTATTATTGTCTGTTCCACAGTCAAACACTGATGCTATTATGAGTAAATGTTTAGTATGTATTATTTCCCTGTTAGGCTGTGAGTTGTAGGGGGAAGGAGCAAGATCTTACTGGTTATTCTAAAGCACTTACATGTTTTAAAAAGTATAACAAGAGTCCACACATAACATAAGATACAAAGATATCTGTAACAAAACATACTACAATAAATAATATAAAATAGTACAGTCACTGCTAACCTGGCATTCCTTATGGAGGATTAGTGAAGAACTGCCTAAATGAAAAATGTCTAGTTTAAAAATCACAGAACTGAAAACAGCAAGCCAGTGTTTACATCCTTGAAGTTGCAGGTCTACTTTATACCCCATTGGAGTCGAGTGGACCAGTGGACCAACTTTACTTGGGGACATCTGGCAACCAGAAGGAGCCTTACCAGACCCAGGGCAAACTCAGTATGCATCTCCCCAGAGACCACAGCATTTGTATCTATTCCATGCACCAACTTAACCTCAGACTGAACAGAATCCATACACAAAGAGGTAACCTGAACCAAACCCATTAATTGGAGTCATAAATTTTCCTAGGTGAGTCTGAGTCCTCTATTACCACCACCAGCTTTGAGTCAGATACATCACTCTGATTCGGAAATATAATACCCACCAAGTGCTTGACTTTGCCTAGATACCACATTCATTCTAAATACCTTGAACACCTCAACTGTGGACAAATGCCTACAATGCTGGGGAAACTGAAGAAGGCAAGGCCTTCAGGTAAGATAAAGACACATTTCAATGTCTCCACTTTGAAGTGGACTCAATGAATCTGGCATAAAATCCTTAGGCTGTAATTAGGTTTGCTTTTCTGTGATCTGTCTTCTGGGTTTTCAGTGTTTTAACTCACTGAGTGCCTCGGAATTGGGGGTGATTTCACTGGATCCCCATGGAGCACTTTCATTTCAGCTGAAAAGCTTAATTAATGTTGACTTACAAACAAACACTATTCAGAGAATGATAATGACATACTGAGATTTTAAATAACTTAAAGATTAACACTATCTTTGAAAGTTTGTAAAAGACAAGCAGACATGTATCTATCAGAGTCTTCCTTACATACTCCTAAAAGAAAGGAGGATGCATTTTTGCTCATGAACGACCACTGGAAATGATGAAACCTGTCATTTTGCATCTATTGAAAACAAAGATGTAGCATGTTTGTGGAACAGGAATATTCACCAGGGACTTATGTGATTCCTAAATAAAGTCATTTTATTGCACTTGACCTTAAACTGCTTCTCCATAACCTTACTGTCAACATTAAGGCCAGTCTGGGGCAAGTTAAGGTAAGAAGACAGAGGATGAGGTAGGCGAGTGAAGGATGAACATGCCTTTTCACAGGCATACAAAATAGGACCCTCGCATCCTTGGACTTGGCTCAGAGCCTTTGCAGGACAGTGATGCTCCTCTCTTCCTATTTTAATGTGTTTTACAGCACTGAACAGAAACTACAGTGTTATGTTGGAACATTTCATAAACTTCAAGTCCTTTATCTGGAACTGAAGCCTAAATAACTTCTTTAATCTGCTCAGTTTGCTGGCCACCCCACTTTAAATGCCTGAGTGAAAAAGGTCAATGCTGTCACATTTCCAGGTTTCCAGTACCACAGATCGTAGATGTTGGGGGTAAACTATTTTTAGCATTTAACTTCCAATATCAAGATGGGGCCAGAGAGTCATGGAGGGTGGAGAGCTGACAGGATGGAACAAAAGATCATGGAATTCCTTTTGGTAGATGCTTTTAGAACTGAGAAATGTCTCAGAATGCCCTTCCTATCTCACCTGGAACCATCTGCAGTGATGGCCTGGTCTTTGATGTTTAAAAGCACTCCCTTCTTATCAACAGCCATTCCTTAGGCTAAAGAAGGGTTATAAATTTAGTAATCTCCAGCAATTGGGGCAGACCTCCCTTCCTAGGAGACTTTATCTGCTGCTTTTGCTTTCTTTGTACTCCATTTTCTCTAATAAACTTATAAAACTTCACTGTAACACTCAAGAAATCTTTCTTGAACCATTCGCCACCAAACTCCAGAGCCCTTTATCAGCAGAGAATGGATTTAGTCCTGGAACTTCAGAAGATGATAGGGTGCAGCAGAAGGTGCTACCTTGAACTGGTTGTGGCTGAGGTGTTGGTTAGATGACATGGAATGAGGTCATACCAGTCAAGTCTTTTTCACCATTGGTCCTAGGGACTACTGGTATGTGGGCATCTTTGATGTCTGTGGCCAAGAGAAATTCACTCCAATTAAGTCCTTCTGCCTAACACCAAGAACCCAGTTCCTCTAACTAAAAGGGCAAAATGAATGCCCTCATGACCTAAGTTTCCTTCTCTTCTTGACCTTTCCTTGTCAATGTCTACTCTTGAACCAGCAAGATATCAATTATTTAGTAAATTTATTTTATAGTGCTAAAGACTCCATAAAAGCCCAAAACAGCAATAATAACACTTTTACAAGAAAAATGTAGCACATCAATGAGTGATTAGCATGAAACGGGAGAAAACTGGGTGTAAGTGTATGCAAAGCATGAAGTATGAGATATTGTTTTATGCATTATTTTTCTCTTCCCCTACCAGATCCTTCTTTCTCTGCCTCTAAGGCTGGTGGTTTTCAAAGTGTAGTTCCTTTGATGTTGCAGAAGCATCACCATTATCTGCAAATTTGTAAGAAATGCAAGCTCTCAGAACACCCCGGGTTTTCTGAATCTCAGAAGTAAAATTAGAGAACCATTGTTTGAGCCTCGTCTTTCCTTCTCTCCATTAGAAAAAAAAAACAAAAAACACTGACAGATTTTTAAGATTATGGTTTCAACTATTTGGAGTGACCTATTCATTTATTCATTCAATAAATATTTCTGGAGTTCATACTATATGCTAGGCAGAACACAAGGCAACTTTATATATATCTCAGGAAACTTAGGGTCCCATGACCAGCATAACTGCTGATTTGCTCTAGTATAAATTCAAGTCCTACACTGTGAGGATTGTATAGAACCACAAGGATTAGTGAGGAAACTAGCTAATGCCCAGGAAACTACTCCTCACCCTGACATTTTATTTCTGTTAGGTTTTCCAGAAGCTTTGGGATTTCTTGGTTTGAGAAGGACCTAGAAACACTTTGAATATCCAGGTTTCAAAAGGTTTATTTTTATTGGCATTACTGTCCCCTCCCCCAAAGGAAGGCCAGCCCCAGGTGAAGGACTATTGGCTATATTTATAGGAGGGTGGAGGTAGTTGCAGGTGGAAGGCAGAGTGGATTTTCAGATTCAGGGCATGGTACTGCTGCAATTTATTCAGAGTTTGGAGACAAAGAGTCTGTTAAGAAATTCATTAAAATCTTAATACAAGTCAAAACAATAAGGATCCTTATCAGAAGAGACTGAGAAAAGTGCCTAGGACTTGATAAGGCCAGGAAAGACTGAAACAAAGGCCATGGAGAATCCTGCTCAAATGCCACACAACAGAATCCTTAGTACTTTATGTCATCACCCATGCCTGTTTGGGGGTCCCTTGTCGTATCAATTTTCTAGCTATACTTATACACACTTGCAATATGCTGAAAACTTTATTTCTTTAAGAAACATGAACATTAATCTTGAAGGTGAGGAAATAAGCAGAAACACACTTCCTCTATGAAAATGTAGTTCGAGGAAAAACCAGTAAACTTTACAAACATTTCTAAAGGCTTGTATTCAGATAATTGTAAAAAGCTTCAGGTACATCTCTCTGGATGTCAAGAATCTACTAAATATTCTTTTCTTATGCTATGTGATCAGTCAAAAACAATCTACTACTCCATCTCCTCTGATTAGTCCAGAGAAGGAGAAATAAAACTCAATATCATTCCAAATAATTTTACTATTTTTCTACTTACTTGTGGTAAGAAAAATATTTACCAATTAACCATTTTAAGTGTTCAACTCAGTAGTGTAAGTTACATTCACACTATTGTGGAACTGTCACCACTATGCTTCCAAATCTCTTACATAACCCCAGGAACTCTGTAACACTCAGGCAGTAGACCACCAATTTCCCACTCCCTCTACCCGCTAGTAGCCTCTGATATAATTTCTATCTCAATAAATTTGCCTATTCTAAATATTTCATTTAAGTGGTGTTATACAATAATTGTCTTTTATATCTGGCTTATTTCACTTAGCGTAATGTTTTTCAAGGTCCATCTATAATGTAGCCTTCATTCCTTTCCGTGGGTGAATATCCTATCATTTGCAACAACATGGATGAAACTAGAGGGAATTATGCTTACTGATATAAGTCAGAAGGAGAAAAACAAACATCGTATGATCTTACTCATGTGTTAAACATAGACACCAAACATATGAATTAACCAAATCAAATAAAAATAGACTTTTAGTCTGTAGAATAAAATTAACAATTACCAGAAGGGACAGAGAAGGAGGGTGGCACAGTGGATAAAATGGATCAATTGTGAAGGGAGACAAACAATAAACAAGGAAAGTATAATATGTAGTGTATTAATTAGTTGCAAATGATAAGCAAGAAAATTAATAAAAGAGGGCAGAGAGTATGAAGAAGTTGAGTTCTATATAGAGACACCTAACTTGCAGCATTACCATTATCTATAACTTAACACCGCTTCAGAAAAAACATTTTAGCAAACGAATTGTCTAAATGGACTTAGTGTCCTTCCCATAACAATTCTCTCAATCAGTCACAACTTTACCAGGAAGTGCCAAGCCCTTTTAGCTCCATGTTCTCAAGCAACAGATACTGACCCTGATGCCAAATGTAATGTGTTTTAGGTATTGTGAGCAAACGGGACATGTAAATAGTACCAAATATTGCCCTCCTGAACCAAAACAAGATTGTAAAATTCATCTAGTGATCAACAAATAATATTCCAAAGTTAAATGCTTCAGCATACCTACACTTCACAATTTTCATCCCTTTTATTAATGTTTGATAGCTGAAAATATTCAGCACTGTGCATTTGTCTGTAGGCTATTTTCTTGACATTGTATAATTTTAAGAAGTTATAAAAGGTTAAATTGTTCTTTCATTTGTAATTCCAATATGCTAATAGAATTTGAACATTTTCATCTAACCTTAAGAATGCAAGAAAAATGCTCCTTGAGAATGGAGAGTGGACATGGTAATGGATGAGTCCACGTTGACATGTAAGCAAGAACTGAGAGCTGTGCAAATCACAGAACATACAAGAAACACATCTAGTCTTTAAACCAGACACCACACAGGTCGAACATGACCTCACTTAAATTTGAAAACAGCAATATAGTATGAAGGTTTCTAACAGGGACTCCTAGAGGAGAGCATTGACTTTATTTCTAAAAGGCAGCCATCCTGGGGTGTGCACAGTTTCTTTCAGCATTGTTAGCCCTGATGGCCTTTCCGTCCTCAGCCCAGGCACAAGGCACCATGTTAGTGTCCTTGTCGATGGCCCAGTCCGACCAATGAGCATGTCCTGGGGGCGGGGGGGGGGGGCAGACTCACATAAATGTGGAGCACGGGGCATCTCTTTTTCTCTTCAGTCTATCAGGTCATGAATTCACTGACAGAATGTAGGGAGTTCATCCTGACCCAGACAGCAGTTTGGAATCTCAGTAGAAACGGCAAGAACCAGCTGGGCAAGAAAACAGGATGAACCAAGATAAGCTTGTAGTCTCCTTAACCCACAACAAAATGTACCTGCACCAGGTGTATAGGTAAACAAAGAAGAGCAGTCACCTCACCAGCAATGGTCAGCCTCAGAAACAGCCCACACCTATCAGCTTAAAGGTCAACCTGACTCATGTAATCAGAGACTGATACTCCAACCTAATGTCCCTCTCCCCAACCTATGGTTTTTGTGCTTAAAAATCTCTGCCCCTGAATCAACTCATCTGAGCCTTAGCTTCCCTTGGCTGGCTCCATTCTCTCTGCTCCCCACTAATAAACCCCCAACTTGCTTACTCGCTGCACCTGTCTGATCTCTTGAATGACCCCAAACCCACATTCACTAGAGCAGTTTTGTCCTAAAACTGGGAGTGGGGACTGACAGGAGCGAGGATTTCACCTATAGGGATATGAAATAAAATAATAAGGCTCTATCAGCCCAAAGAGCATCTCTGAAAGCAAGGGCTCCATCTTTTGACTCCCAGGTATCTTCCTGGTTGAAGGTGTGAGACATATTGGAGGCCCCTCATTATTCCTTATGGCAAGCAGTCCTACTCTAAGTCATTCATCCACAAAAAGAAAAAGTAAGGCTTATTGTGAGGTTTTGAGCCCAAAAGGTAACAGGTATAACCAGATATTTTAATAAAGAATGAAAGCACTGAAATGAATTACTGGTTGATGAGCTCAAAAAAAATGTAGAATGCCTAATTTTATGATCAGATTAGCCAATTCCTATAGAAATTTACCATTCTTTGCTTATCAACACAGATTAAAGCAATGTAAACACATCCCTGTGCTACTGTGCCCAGATATTTCTCTGTTGAACTATTAGTCATGGTTACATTTCATAAAAATTACAATAAAAAATATGGCCAAATAGCTGGATGGAGTGTTCCCAGCAATGTGGAGAAAACAGTTGTGTTTATGCAGAGAGTAGTATTTCAAAGTCTTGGAGAGATCTCCAAAGCTCCATTTGTACTTGAAAGGCTTGTCTTTTTGCAACCCAGTAAATAGCTCATTCAAATTCTGCAATGAAAACCCTCTACACTGGGATAAATAGCTATATTTCATAACAGGTGGGGAAATGGGTTTGAAGACATCTATTTCCCCTAGATCTTGGACTAGATTAAAGTTTTCTTTATTATTTAAAGCAGTCAGGTTTTTTCCACATATTAACAGGCAGAAATTTAATGAAAGGCCGAAAAGTACTATCCATAATATGAATAAAGACATTATACCAGAGAACATTTACACACACACACACACGCACACACAACTTGAGTCCTTTTCTTTTACTTTGAAACTTACATTTCTTGGCTACTGTATTTCCTCCAATGATAGAAGGATAGTTTTTCATAATGGTCTGATATGCAATGTGCCTCACTGGACTTCACACTAGGTCATCTTTCCAATAAAACTCAAGAAACACGAGTATCTTGGGATAACTGAAATGTGATTTTTCAGTTAGTTTCTCAGAATTAGGAATAAATATCAGAATTCTGTGGATAGAGAGGACACTATATGATGTATATCAGAGCCTTCAGAAGACACAAGGCATATCCATCAATTCAGGATCTCGGTTAAATTAAATAAATAAATAAATAAATAAATAAATAAGGAAGACTGGGGGATCTGAATGTTAAGAAATGTTTTTTAAAGCATGTTTGAATATAAAAGTAACTGCACTACAAGATTAATAAGCAACTTTAAAACTGAGGCACCCACTTCTTACCAGTAATGGTGTCCTTTGGCCACACGCTGGTGGTACTCCTTAAAGTCCAAGACTGGCCAGGAGGGTGTATATAACTGGAACTTGAGCCCTGGAAGCAGCAATCCCTTCCAAAGAAATGAAGGCGCTAAGTAGGGGGAAGGGAACAGTGGAAGTCCTCCAATCAGAAGGCAGCAGACAGTGAAGTGGTGCCAATCTGAAGTCCTCCAATCAGTTTAAAAGGGAACAACCAACGAACAAATCAAAACCTTTGTCCCACCCCAAGATACCCCTGAGCAGACATATGAGCTACCAGACTTCTTAAAAACCTCAGCCCAAGCTCCTCATGGCCTATTCACCTCTTAGAATACTACCCACCCTTATCCTATCTGTTTCAGAGTCTTATACTCATGAGTCCCAACAACAGCCAGTAGGAAAAATGCTCCACTACCCTTTCAAGTCATCCTTACCCACTGCCCCTGAAAGTCTGGACTTGACTGCCAGTGTCTCTTAAGAGACTAGAGAAGGTTCTCAAGACAAGCCCACCCAGAGTGTTCAGGTCTCTCAAGACTCTCCTAGATTCAGACAGCAAAGTGCAAAAGGCTTTGGCTCCATCATTTTAGAAAATCTCCTGACTGACTGACTTGGGGTCTTTGCATTTCTGGACTATATCTTTATTTCCCCACCCTCCCCCTTACTATCACCACAGCTGAGCCTGCTGAGCCTGATGGTCTTCTGGACCGTCTCCCTACTGTGCTAACATAGTTCTTCCTTCCTTGAACAGCTTTTCAAGGTTTGGGCATAGAAGACATTTGCATTAATTAAGTGAGGTAGGGATATCCCAATCATGCATTACCCAGATTTCATTTTTACAACCATTAAGATCAGTTCCAAGATCTACTACTTATAGTCACGGAATTTCTCAAATTCCTATGTAAAATTCAATTTATCTTACAGCAGACTTGACATCTTATCCTGAAAAGCACTCCTCTCTTGAACTGCGTCTGATGACTGTCCTCTTTGTTTTCAGAGGCCTGGTGCCTGAAAGCCTGCTCCCACCTTACCCCAGGTTTCTCACTGCTCACCCCAGATTCTATTGGTCCATTGGGATGATTCATTTACCAGAGAAAGAAAATCGGAGAACAATTTATCTTTTTCCTGGGTAAAAAATCTATAGTTTTACGTTATCTTATAAATGTTACAAAAGTATGTAATACTAAAAGAGCATGTATATATAATTTTAAAGTAATTAAATATTCATATAATGGGGATTATCTTCCAAATCTTTTACAAATAAGAGGTCCATGATCCAAAAAGGCAGGAGTCATAAATTTAATGAACTTCTCTAAATTATCAGCTTACAAAAATGATAGTTAACTATTATATTCAAATATTCTTAAATATTTTCTTTTTGTATTTCTCTTCAAAAGGAACCATTAGAAATTGTGAAATGACAATAATGGTAGATGAGGACTCAGGAGACTGGTTCTAGATTCAGCATGCTGTCACTAGCTATGTGGTACTAACTCTGCAACAGAGATGGAGCTGATGTCAGAAACTTGGAGAATGCTTATGAAAATGAAGAGGCTTGGGTAAAATCGGTAGACTTGAATCTAATATCCATATTTCTCAAAAATTATAAACACTGACAGAAAACATAAAACTGGAAAGGTTTTTCACTTTATTTAAACAATATCTTTATATATGCAAGACCACACATGTCACTTCCCTATTGCTGCTATAACAAAGTACCATGAATGAAGTGACTTAAAACACAAATTTATTATCCATTTCTCTCTGACAATGACAACTGAAAGGTTCTCTGCTTTTTCAGGCTCACATATTTGGGCCTGCAGGATAGTCTAGGATAATTTCTGAAACTTAAGGGTCCTAATGTAATCATACCTATAGGCTAGGAAACAAATTTATGGGTTCTAGGGATTAAGACTTGTATATCTTTGGGGCAGGGAAAACATTATTCTGCCTATCACATCTTACATGTAATTAAACAAACCAAAAAATGCAGAAAATGTTTCAACATACATGCAGAACTGCTTTCATGGAAATGATTCACAGTATGGTCAAGCAGGAAGGCTAGGATGGTGCATATATTAATGGCATGTGAATAAGAAAGACCCTATTCTCCTTCCTCAGTTGAAGGAGTAATGCTAAATCTCATATCACACATGCTGAAAAACAGCACTTTTAAAGTAATGTGCAGCTTTCCCTCCTAGTTTTATTGGCATTTATTTGGCCTAAATAGCAATCTGAAGCCCTTGTCAGGTGGAGTTGACACAACTGTGTAAATCTGTCCTACTGTTCCTGCCTTACAGTCACCAAGCTTCTTCTGTTTGCTCTTCACCAGGGCCTTCATGTTCTGAATGTGGTGTTCTTGAGGCAGACTCAAATCACTATACTTTCAGCAACAATTAAATGGTTTTACAATGTTCACCATTAGGAAGAACAAAGAAACCATTAGAACATGTACTAATGGAAAACATTATGGAACTGGAATATATTTCAAAAAACATTCATGGGTTTGTGTTTAACATTGATTCTTATTAGTCATGCTCATGGCACTATGGAAGACAGAAATCTCTCTAAAGAGTGGCTCCCTGCCTTCAGGGGGAATGTAACCATGAAGGCCAGTAGAATAAGCACTGAAATAAGTAAACTATAAAGGAAAGGCTCTATGTGCTAACAGAATGGAACCAAGGGAGCAATTCCTTAGAGCAGAGGGTACTGGGGAGCTTATAGAAAGAGGCATTTGAGCTGGACCAGGAAGGATAGAGAAATGTGAAACTTTAGAAATGAGAGAAAAGGCAAAGGAGGGGCAGAAGCAATTTTATATACACTATAAAACACAAAATGAAGAGATCAAGTTTAAAGAAAAGCAAGTGGCGTGATTCTGCTGACCTATAATTTATTATATGCTTTAACTTTAGATTGGGGTCTAAATCTACACTGATAGTTTAAATTGGTTTATGTTTACAAATATAATACTATTCTTCATCTTTATTGACATGGTCTATGATAGTAAAACTATAATAAATAAGTGTATATAATTAATTTGTATACATAAATGAACATGTATAAATATGAGAATGTTATGTTAAAGTCAACATGTATCGAGTGTCTATTATGTAGTAGCTTTGTATTGGACATGGAGGATCAAAAATGAGTAAAACACAAACTCTTCTCTCAAGGGATTTACTCATTTTCTAGCAGACAAGGAGTGAACAAGTCATTAATATCCAATATGATACCAGTTAGAGGAATTCACAGGGTGATAAAGGAACACAATGAAGAGAAACAAAAGGAACAAGACACAGAACATAAAAGGGCAGGATATCAGGACAGTCACTTTGCTTGTCTCTCTAGGAGCACTTTAAGAAAGCTGCTCAGACTAAAAAATGGCTGATCTGTCAGGATGAGAGGAGTGTATCCCAGCTGGAGAAGCTGTACTCACTCACAGGCATGTCATGCTCAGAGAAGAATCTGCACTGAGAGAAGTTCTAACCATATCAAAAACTAGTCTGCTCTTTTGAGGCATAAGTCACATGAGTCCCTCACTCCCCTATTACAGTTGGTCATTTTGGTAATTAGTTATTTATACCCCCACACATACCATTGGCTATTTTTTTTTCCCACCTGAAACTTGAACTAACTCTTCCTTAGAAATCCATGACAATATGCCCTTGGTTCTTGGAAGATGTTTTCTTACTACCTAGAGAAATATGCAATTCTTCCTCCAGATGCTAGGAGCTAAACAAGATGTTTCTTCTAATAGTGGAAAGAGCTTGTGAAATGACTGGTACTCTTATATGGAGATATGCTAAGCATACAAAAGAAATCAAAAGAATCTTATACTGTAAGCAACTACCTGCTGGGGCTTTGAATAAAAAATAGACTAATAAACTGGTTTATTTCAGAAATATTTTTTATCTCATTATCTTAAAGGACGTGGCCCATGCTCTCCCCATACTTCTGTCTTCTACCTCCAGCTCTGAAACTTCCTCTGTGTGGCAGAGGGTGATGTCAGGCCTTATTGTCTTCCTTTCCTGTGGTCACACTGTATGACCTTACCATGTCTAACATATACATTTGTAGAAATGATAGGAAACTTTCAAAGTTTACTAATATGCAAAGAATTTTGCCAAAAGATTTTATTAAGATGGAACTGTCAACAAGAAATCCACACAATGGAGGAGGCAGAGAACTGAAGGAAGGGGAAAAACAGAAAGAGAGGGTGAGATGAAATTCTTATGACTCATTCCTTTGTTCTTTCATATTTACCCATTACATCCTATAGGAAGGAGTCTCTTGTAATAGACAGTAGTTCTCATTGTAGGAAAGAGAGTGAGTTCATTCTCCCATTCTTCCAGAGGGCAGAATAATAACTGGATATTTTACATATGTTTTTGGAGTTGAGTCTTTATGAGAGAAGGGGAAAATCATATGGCTGTCACTGCTATCAAGTAAATGGTATCTAAGAAGAATTACTCAAGATGGGTTTTCTGCTCAAAATGATGGAAAGCTTCATTCAGACAGAGGAGATGGTTGCTAGACTATTGTGAGGTTTGGTCATTGAAAAAGCCATCTCTAGATGCTAAGGAATCTTTCAATCTTCCCATTTAGAAGAATGGTATTTTTATACAACAGCGAAGTGTATACACATACACACACATCACTGTCCTTTTTGTGTCATGTACATTTCAGGTCATACTTAGCTTCCCACTCTTTTTTGACCTGTGTGGCAGTTGCGAGACTCTGTAAGGACAAAGACCGTGGACCCTGTGGGCATAGCAGCCTTCAAGCATGAACTTTCTTTTCTGATATATTAAGAAGTCACCATTACAGGACTGTGTATCTTCTGGAACTATATCTGTCTCTGAGATATTCTCATTCCTGTACACTAACACTTATGTGGAAACCTTCATTCTACCCTTCATTTGAAGCAGACCAAAGTATAGAGAGCAGACATCATTAACCACTAAGGGAAAAGAGGGGAGAAAAGAGAGAGTAATGAAGAAGGGAGTTAGAGAGTGGACACTGAGGGACAGAAGGGGAAAAAGATGAGAGAGAGCAGGCATATTTCAAAGTTTAACTCCTATGTGGGAAGGTAGGGAGCAAGAAAAATGTTAATCAGGAAAACATTCTTTCAAAATTATTGTAGTGATAAATTCAGGAAAGTCTGGAGAAGATGTGACTGTGGTTTTAGTTAGGATCTATGATGATTGCCCACTACAATACATTTTAAATTGTTTCCTCGACAATGTATTAGTGAAGTTGCAGGTGGCATATATTAGCTATGAATCCTACCATAAATAAAGACACTTCATAGGAATATACTCCTGGTACATAACTGTTGGGAGCCATTTCTCTTTCAAAGTCCTCACTGGCAATTCCACTGCTGCTCTGTCCATCAGGTGAAGGCTGCCTTCTCCATTCACAGCTGGGAAGGGATTCATGAAGATAACCTTGGGGAGTGCCTGGGTCGGGAAGGCAGGCTGGGCTCTAGGACCAAGGCAGACTGTCCTGTTTAGAAGAGACTGAGAGGGAAACACAGGACTGTGCAACAGGGATGGTGAAGGAGCCTCACTAATTAAGCCCTACTGTTAATTCCCAAGAGCAGAGACCCTACTTTATTTGTCTTGTCATCCAATACTGTTGTTTACTCTTAATTTCATGTTGTCAGGAGTTCCCTGCAGTAACTCTCCTCCTTCATCGCCACCTGGTGTGGGGCTACACACCACTTAAGGAGAGTAGGCCTGAGCCACAAGCACCTGGTAGCCTACCTGGTTCCGCACAGGAAAGGAAGGATAGATACATACACTCTGCCCTAGCCACAGCAAGTGGGGCTGCATTCCTCAACCTGCTCTTATTCTCCTGTCTTAAGCATGTGCATGAAAATGACATGGCTTGACTCCTCCATGAAGAGCAAGGACGTGAGAGACAGTGAGGACCTCGGAGGGACATCTGGGCTATGGGATCATTTCTCTGCCATCCTATTCTGAATCATGTATCACTTCTCACCATAGGCTGCCCAGGGCATGTCAGCACCTGCATGGGACTCACAGAGGCACCCAGACCAAAGAAAGACACTCACATCCCATGAGGCAATGAGTTGCAGCTAATTAGTTGATAAGCTATTATGTTCTTAACTATTTAAATACACTGTTTGACCTTAACTATATATGTTCATTTCAATTTTGCATTTTCTTTTCCTATATTGAAGGAGTATACATTTTTGGGGGGTTGCAATATTGGACGAGGCCCTCAAAAAGCTGGAGACCCCAGATTCCCTGCCTAAGTGCCCTCTAAGTGAAATAAGCTATTGATTGAGCCTAGGGAAAACCAGCTGTGGTGTACCAGGGTATGCCTCAGTATATTTACTCTCCTGGCTCCTCCCTGGCAGTGCCCATGCTTGCTCTCAGGTCCCCAGATCATGCATAGACCAGTATCCCAGCACTGATCTACTTTCCATATTTCGTTGGTAAGTACCATCAAGTCTTACACATTTGCGATTACCCACTACAATAATGGGTGCATATAAAATGTTTCTTTCATCCACTCCACATATGCTGACTGAATACTTACCAGGTTCCACATTCTATTCTTGCTTCAGAGAATCCATCAAAGAGTACATCCAAATGGGAAAACTGATGAATGGATGAATATGTAAGTCATTATGACCTACATCTGCATGCTCAGGGTTGTATGATCTCCAAGGTAACATAAAATGTCCAATGCAACAGTATCTGTCATAAGTATGCAGTATCCCCCTGCCTTTTGAATGAAGTTCACTGTGTTTACCTCAGCCTGAGGGTCTGGCAGTCAACAACTTGCCCACCTTTCTTATGCCAGATGTGCGGAGCTGCAGTTTAGTGAACATTCCATGTGGGGTAGCTATGTCCTCCTGTCTTCCTTCCTGCAGAGATAATCATCTTTGAATCTGGACAAACACCACCACAGCCCTATACAACAGAGAGCATCTGGTTGTCTTATCCACTCAGCCAACATACATATATATATATATATATATATATATATATATATATATATATATGTGTACACACACACACACACACACACACACACACACACACACATATATTACCCAAATGACTTCAGTAAAATGAAAGCAAGCAAGAGGAATGGAAGAGCAGAGGAAGAACTTAATAAAAACAAAAATTATGAAGAGAATGGAGCAATTTGTTATGAGCTAGGAAGCAAGTGCTGGACAAAACAGTAAGCCAGAAATTTAAAATTCTAATTTTCAAAATTCTTTAAATCATTCCTTTAAATTTAGGATCTGCTCATATTCTTTTATGCATATACATAAGATATTTAGAACCTCTTTCTAGAGTTGAAAACCTCATCTGATAAACATTAACCACAAACAGGATAAATTTTAGTTTATTTAACCAAATAAATGTATCCTATCATCACTGATAGCATTTCTTTTCTGCATGAAACCATGTCTCTTGGTCACTGTCTTTTAACAGTCAAACTAAAGGGGGTTCTTCCATCATCATAGCCCCAGAGAGGCAGCATACTTTATGAAGGAAACAGAAAGTCCCTTACAGAGAACACTGAATCAAACAAACCACCCAATAACACTGGAGTATGAGCAGGAATGAACATCTGCAGCATAGAAGCAGTGCCCATTAGCTCCTGCAGCTTCTTAGCATATTTTAATGCTGTGATCACAGTTTTCTATTTCTGTCAAGGTGTTACTAGGTGCCAGACTCTGGATTCACACATTGCATCATTATTTTCCCCAGTGAACAGATTACCTAGCAATATTAGGGGCTGGGGTTGAAAGATAATGAGAAGGGGTAACAGTGGGAAAGGTATCTGGTATGTTATAGTGAAAGGCTGGGCAATCACACAAGGTAGGTTCTAATTTTAGCAGCATTGGTAGATATTTTCTGCCCTGTGAATACCTCTTTCAAAATCATAAAATAATTATGCAGTTTACAAAGAAACACATCTCCTGGATAAATGTTGTGTCCAGTATTTGTCTCATTCAAGTTAATAACAGAAGTTGAACAACTGATTCAGATGATTTTGTGAGTCGCAGGGACTCCAGAGATCAAAACTGCTTTCCTTGCCAAAAGACTGAGAAAACCCAGGCTCAAGGTCACTGTAGAGCGTGGAAGAGTTGATGATTCTTCACTTCATTTCTGTGAATGCAAAGATACACAAACCATTGTCATTCATAACAAAAACTAATTTCAGTACTAGGACTCCAAAAACGTGATTAAAGATCCTGCCCCTTCTAAACGTTACACCCAAATTTTTAATATAATGCCATGATAATTCACAGGTCTTCTAATTCCTATAATGCATGCACATGTACATATGTCACAAACAAACCAGCAGCAAAGCTAAACAAAGTCCATCATTTGTTTTCAAAGCATAAGAGAGCTGGACCCAATATCTTTCCCCAAATACAATCCTTGCTGTTATTCAAATATTATATGTGCATGTAACATAATCCTAAAACACATGTGCTTACTCACATGAACCCACCTGCTCATTCAATGTGCCCCTCTCTGACCAGAGCACAAGTCTCTATGTAAAAGCCCTTTACTGTCCCCTTTCACTCCCACAGGGCTTTTATACCTAGGAATAGATGTTCCACATATTTGCCATCACTCTCCAGTCCCAGATCTCTTTGCTTCTGTCCTCCTCTGGAGCCAGTCCTCACTCATGATTACAGGTCAAGATTGGACTCATTCTTGTTATTGATTCATTCACTGTGTCTTCCCCAAAATTCATATGTTGAAACCCTCCCCCACAATGTGATGGTGTTAGAAAGTGAGGTCTCTGTGAGTTGTTCATGAGGGTGGAGTCCTCATGAATGGGATCAGTACCCTTATAAACAGAACTCCAAAGACTTTTCTCACCTCCTGGCCCAGCAATCTACAACCTAGAAGAGAGTTGTCATCAGCACCCAGTCAGGCTGCCACCCTAAACTTGGTCTTCCAGCTGGCAGAATTATAAGAAAAAAATTTCTGTTGTCTGTAAGTCACACTGTTCATGATTTTTTGTTATAGTAGCTTATTGCATGTGGTTGATGTGACATTAAATGTAATAAGGTAAAGGGTAGCATTTAGTAAATCATCAAACTCATGGAATTATTGAGAGATAAGTTCATAGATATAAAAGTGCTTGAAAGTTGCAAAATGCAAGACGTTTTTGTCCAAGATTACAACAGAGAAGGCACTTAAACTCACTTCCACCCAGAGACACAGAATCTACAGTTAAACACAGAACAACTCGCTCTGAAATAAATTCAGAAACTAGCTGAGCAACTCCACGCATTGGGTAACTAAGGAAGTACTCACATTGACAGAGGTCTTAGCATCCCCTCAACTAACAGGAGCCACTAAGAACAAAGAAGGCAACTTCGGCAATCACAAAGGTCTGAGAGACAATTAAGAACTTGGACAGAGGGATAAATAAGGTTCATCTCCTATACAAGACCACTTTGAGAGAGGTGGCTGTTTTACCTAACGCACAGAAAAGTCATGGAACATAAATTAATGGAAGAATATGGTCCAAACAAAGAAAAAGATGAATGTTAAAAACAGCCTATAATGAAATGGAAATAAAGGGTTTAATCTGAGAAAGCAGTCCAAGTAATGGTCATAAATACGTTCACCAAGATCAGCAGAAAAAATATGAAAAGGTGAGAATTTTGTTATAAACACATAACTTAAATTTTTTAAAAGATAATTTTAGCAAAGAAACATAAACTATAAAAAAGTATCAGACAGACATCAACAGCTGAGGAATAAAATAAAGGAACTGAAAAATCCAGTAGAAGGGTTCAACAGCAACTAGATCAAGTATGAGAAAGGCTCAGCAAACTCAGACAGGGCAGTGAAATTCAATCAATGAGAATTACAATAAATACATAAAAAGAAGATAAAGAACATATGGGGCATGTTCTGGTCTCCGTAGTGACTGGGCACTGCTCACATGCATTTGAAGGTCCCAAATCCGCATTCTGGGGCCAACGGGGAGCAACCAAGATGAACAGCTAAATAAAACAAAAATGCTTCTTCCTGCCTGCCTGCCTACTCGCTTTTAGTCTTGCCTGCACCTTTCCTTTAAAGAAGAACTTATGGGACACTATCAAGAGGACCAATATCTATATAATAAGGGATCAAAAAAGAGAAAATAGAGAGAAAGGGCAGAAAACTTATTCAAAAAAACAATGGTTGAAAACTTCCCTAGCCTAAGGAAAAAAGCCATCCAGATCCAGGAAATTCATAAAGTTCTAAGCAGATGAATCCAAAGAAACTCACATCGAAATACATTACAATTAAACTGTTAAAAGTTATAGATAAGGAATCTTAACAGTATTAAGGGGAAAGTACAAGGGAACCCTCATGAGACTATAAGTATGTATTTTAGCAGAAAATTCATAGGTAGGAAGGGAGTTACATATTCAAAATGCTAAAAAATATGACCTGCCAATCAAGAACACTCTACTCTATTCTTTATTCTTTGTCTCTCCTTGGCACTGTCTGCTCCAACAAGTTATTATAAGGACATTATATAGTAGAAAGAGAAATGACCCAAGATAGGAAGCATTAATATCAGGGTATCTGTCAGCAAGCATCTTAGTGATTTTCAAAAGGTGATTTACATACTCTGAGTTTACGTTCTCTTGTCTATAAAACAAGATTACTGAGCTAGGTGATCTTTATGGACCTTCATATGTATAATTGTTTAGTATCACAGCCTCTTACTCAAAAAGCTGCATTGATTTCCTTCAGGATAGAAAATAAAACTGTTCTGAAATGCCAGCTTTCTAGAATTTGGCCCCAACTTACCTTTCTAGTAAGGCTCAACTTCTCCCCTTACCTCCAAGTAGGCTGGCTTATCATGATAATCCTACAAGAAATTTCATTCACTCATCTGTAACCTTTGCTCCCAGCTACCTGAGTCTGGTGTACCAGAGTATGAGAATTCTCCAGAATCCAACAATCTACCTAGGTCATGATATAGTCTGTAATGCACACAGGCTCACACAATTCTCCTTGCTGTCCCACGTACTGGCACTAGAGAAACTGTCACAGACCTTTAGGGACGTTCTCCAAGGCACTGTTTCAGCATTAAATAGAAATAGCTCAAAGGCAAAGACCACATCCCACACCTTCCCCCAATTCCCATCAGCTCTGAACTTCACCCACTCCCCACCAACCAGATCTCTACTCAACTTGTTCCCTGCACCCACCCCATCAGGCATTTCCTGAACATCTACACACAACTTTTCATCCATTCCTCTGCACACCTATCCTCACTTTATCATCCCAACCCAGAACCTGACCTACTCTATGACCCATCTGCCTGTACTTCTGCACCCATCCCCCATCTCCGTCACCTGCACCCATACCATCTCCAATACCCATGTACATTTGCAACCACTCCACCCCACATTCCCCTGTAAACTACATTCATTGCCATCAACCGATACTGTGCTTCTCACATATTCTATACTCACAAAAATACTCTCCATGAAATTGCCTCCTCCCAAAAGGACATGATGCTACTATTTAGGATATTCTTTTCTGCAAGTAACTACCAAAAGCATATTTTCTTTAGAGGACTCTTCGTTTTCCTGGCCAAACATTACCTTTCTATAACTAATCTCTTTCAACAGCCCTGAAAATTAATCAGTCCTGGTATCTCGTTTTCTTAAAGAAGCTAATTACACTTGCCATCAGTTTGACATTGCCAGATTAACCTGTTCCATGTGAAAACAAACCACATCCCTCCTCAAGAACATGAAGCAGTGACCATGGGCGTCTACCAGTACTGGGAGGGATAATAGGATGCAATGGAACTGAGGCCCTTTCTCCATCTTTTAAAACTTGGTTTCATGCTAAGCCTTCTTGCCATAGAACAGGCAAAACCCAAAATTTCTTTTAAAACTTACATAACAAGAAAAGAGGAAGTTCTCTGACAGGTACATTATTCTTGGTTACCCTCTGTGGGAAATTACATCCAACTCACAGACAAACACAGAGCTAAATTAAATCACAGAAGGTAAGTAAAGCCCTTGTTTCATCCCTTCCTACACTGACAGTGAGAGCTGCTGAACTTCCACCTGTCACCTGCCTCAAGTGCAGACAGTGACAGAGCCACCAGTTGGATCCCACCCCACTCTGTACCCAGGAACAAAATCTGGGCCTTTCTCCAACATCGAAGAAGAAAATGTCCAGTACCTGTCGCCACCCCACCCCCAACTTTTAGAATCAAGTGAATAACAAGCCCAGAACCCCTCACTAAAGATGAAGAATAGATACAGAGGCAAGATGTGCAGTAAAATCACACACACACACACACACACACACACACACACACACACACACACACACACACACACAGAGAGGTGCCCTTTCTAGAACATATGTGTCACAATGTGAAGGTAAGGCTTTTTCTCAAAACAAGAGAAAAATACTATATTTCCTAATCAACGCATATGCATCAGCCTACAAGTCACCCCACGGAAGTCTTTAAAACATGCAGATACAGGTTACTTTGATATAAGTGAGCAAGAGGTGCTGGGGTTCTGTCAAGTGCTGAGGTTTGCTTTCCAGACACCTGGGCTGGCACGGTCTTGTATTATTGCAAAGGGACACTCCTCATAGGTTGTACAAAGGGTAAGTGAAGAATTTGATGGGGACAGTAGGCAAGATTTTAGGGAAAGAAAATGTCTTTCTGAAAGACTGTTACACCTTCTAGACACAAAAAGCTGGATGATTTTGTCAATATTTCTGAGAAGTGCCATTTTGGAAAAAGATGGATTCACTCATTCCTAACGGCTCCAGCTCTTGAACACAAGGTTTCTTTCTTTTCTCTCTAGAAATTGTGTACTTTAAGAGTATTTCTCATCCTTGATTTCCCTGTTCTTTGTGGGAAGGAAGAAGCAAAAACCATCTACTTTTCCCTCTATTATTAACTCTTAGGGTATTACAAGAATGGATAAAGGAATAAAAAAACAAAATCTAAATTTAGGTTTGGGTTTTTTTTTTCCAATTAAAAACCTATGCTCCATGGAATTCTGTGGCCAGACTATTAGGAGGTCACCCCACTTCTTCAGTACAGAACACATCACATGACTGTTGAATTTCAGTTTTATTGTTGAGATTTCTCAATTTTGATCCCTTCCAAGCTTATTGTAGACCCTTCTGGATAATTTTTCTAAAGCATATATATGACTAATAACATCAAGTCTAACAATGAAGGCCCTCCCAGCTGAGCTGAGTAAGGCTCTTCTTATTGGTGGTCCCCTAGCTTTCACCCCATAATTTTATCCTGATTGCAACATCTTCCTCCCTACCACCACATTTAGTCTGAGTGTTCAGGAGTAGTAACTCACTACAAATATCATGCAAAGTCCACTGCTGGCACCCAGGAAACAAAATAAAATAGCATCACAAAGTAGCCATGTGCTTAATGGCAACCAGGCAGAGCACGAGGAGATTTTTACTTCATCTCCTACACTATTAGCAGAGCTGCTTTTGATGAGACATGGCTTTGGGAAGTTTTCAGAGATACAACAGAAAGGAAAGCAAGCCAGGTGAGTCTCTAAACCCCTTCCTAATTAAGAGGCTAAACCCTAGAAAACGAACAGTCGAGATATGCAGTCGAGATAGGAGTATCAGGCTTATCAATATACACAATTAATCCAGGTCACCGGATGGTCTGCATTCTTGTTTTAATGACACAAGAAGACATTTTCCTTTTCTGCTCTTCTCTGGTCTTTCAAGTATCTGGTCTGAATTAAATCACTCTGCACTGTGTGGTGGAGTAGAGTTTGAAACAACAGAGTTACTACAACTCTTCTTTCACACTTTTCCTAATACCTAGTATTACCCAAGTTTGCACTAAAATTGATCAGTAACAGAGGACATGTTTTCTTAACACCCTCTCCACATCCAACCTCCCTAGCCATCGCTCCATTCTCCCCCAGGAAGCAAGACGGGAATTGATTTCTATCTAATTACAAGAAAGCTTGCCCTGACTTTCCCCAGTTACTTAAGACAGCATCTCATTGTGTGTCCTTAGAGACCAGGGCTTCACTCAGGCAGAGAGCGTCTAGACAGTATTCATGACCCATCTGTCTGGCACCGCCCAGCGGATGGCAAACTCTATTAGAACTAAAACCATTTTCCCCTCCTCCTTCTCCCAGCCCTCTCTCCCTTTGAGAAGCAGGAATCTGACACTGAAAATTGCTATCATTGTTGCAGTTCTCAAAATAGTACTGCCAGACTTTCATTAACATCCACACTAGACTACTAAATATTTAAAGAAGTGGATAAATTTCATCTGAAGTGGGACAGCCCTGCACATAAGAAAACAGTAACAGAATCAAAATGTAAATCTAAGAGTTTGTTTTTAACCACATAAATTTAATGTCACAGCAGTAGGAAATGCCTACGTTTCATTGAAATATTTTCTGATATGTTCTTGTCTTTGTTTATTTGAAAAGGCAGAATTGCCTTTCAAGGCCCTACAAGATTTTAATTGATCAGAAAGTCTTCTTAGAGAAAAAAAAAAAAAGAAACAAAGCAAAGTGCAAGTGGGGTGAGCCTCCTCTGGGGGGTAGAGAAAAGTGATGCCTCCTCTGTGGTCACCCCACATGTGCACCCAGGAGGAAGCTTGTTGCAGTGATAACCTGCAGCCTGACAGGGCTCTACTAAAGAGACGCCTGTCATCCTCCATGTTTTAAATACCATCTTGGATTATTTTCATACAAGACAATAATTGTTTTGCCATGGATTCTTTTTTCCACCCCCAAGTGAAAAGGAAGGCAGAGAAGTTCTGTTAAAAGAATACACATTGCCCTGCAGAATAGCCTGGTTCACTGAACAGAGCCTCTACTACTGGTCTAAGCCAAAGTGAAACATGTAGAACCTTCAGAGCCCACCCACCCTGTTCTGAAACAACACAGCACACTTGTCATCCCACCCTCCCTGCATCCTAAACATTATGTATTCATATCCACTGAGTGCTTAAGAACCCAAAAAGCAAGTTGGGACCCACCCCTCCCTCGGCACAACTAAAGACATTTAAGGGGCTATATCACTCATATAAGATAGAGGTGATTAGGAGTAAAGACCAACTATCCACACCTGTGTAAGCAAGGCTCTTCATACTGGCAGCAGGTGAAGGATGAGCATAATGGCAGAAAGTTCCTTTGCCCACTGAGTCCCTCCAACTAGAACCACACAGTCTCCCATGTCCATAGGGCAACTGCTTTTGTACCCACCCTGCTGAAAGAGTGGACACTGACTACCCCAGGCCATGCCACCAGCATAAGGCCAAGGGCAGAATGAAAAAAATGATTGATTAGTTAATTAACTCATTACAGTGGAAACCCAAAGGAACTCAAAAAACAATGATCCCTAACACACAGGGGCTCCTCGGTTAATTTTTTGTAATCTGTTTGAAAATTCAGGATAAAATCAAGGTGGTCATCATAAAAATACCAATTAAAAATTGTGATATAAACAACTGTTCTCAGAGCACCCACTTTTATGGGTCTTTATAACAGACTGTTTGATCTCTATCCCCCAAACCTACAAACCTATAAAAACTGATAAATCTTTATCTTGCTTGAAGAATATCACGGGGGTGGGTGGGTGGGTGGAACCCAGAAGCAAAAACAAAAACACAGCCTGATTTTAATTACCAATTACAGCATATTCTAGCTGTGTGACCCTGAATAAATTATTGTAGTACCCCTTACCTGAGGTTTTCTTCTTTCCATAGAAATATATTGTACAGTAAGATATTCTAAGAGAAACCATTCACATATAACCATAATTGTTCTACTTTATCATTAGTTATTGTTGTTAACCTCTTACTGTACTTTGTAAATTAAACTTTATCGCAGGTATATGTGCATGTGTGCATGTGTGTATGTGTGTGTATAATGTATGTGTGTATATACCCATGATTTCATACATCCACTATGGTGGACTCTTATCTCTGGAAGGTAAAGGGGGACTTACTACACCTAACCTTTTCTGAGTGCTATTTCCCATGGAACTTCTCTAGGATGGTTTTGAGAAACAAATGACATGATGCATGTAAATGGCTGGCATTCACAAATGACAGCAATCTTTGCTGACCTGAGCCCCAATCCTAGGAAGCTGCAGGCCTTCAGATAAACTCCTGCACTCACCAGTCATCAGAGAAAAGGGGCAGTGTTGCCATCTTTGAATAACGGATGATGAGGAACATGGCAAACAAATGTGGGGGAAAAAACATGGCCGGTGAGCTCCTGATATGTACTCCTGTTCTTGAATATTCCAGGTGAGGTTAAGACAAGGAGGAATCTGAGAGATCTCCTAGCATAGTCTCCTCCCACACTTACTCCTATTTGTCCATTAAGCCTTTGTTGAGAAACAATTAGTATGAAAGACACAACTCAGGCCACTGGCAAGAGTTTAATAAGAACTGAATATCAGAAAACAGCACTGTGTCAATATTACATTTTCTGGGTTTTGAAAACTACTATGATTATGAATGAGATGTCTTTTTCTTAGGAAATACACACTGAAAAATTTTAAGGTAAATAGAAATGCTGTCTGCAACTTAACTCTGAACTGGTTCAGGAAAAAAAGAAGTAAATACACAGAATCAAAATGATCAATTTTCTTACTTTATTCTAGATTTAAAAATCATTTCAAATAAAATTTAAAAGACAATAAATAGAGAATCAGTAAATACAATACTACTTATTGAGCATCTATTATATACTGGACAATATTCTTATTGTTTACCTAAACTATTTTGCTAAATCCTCAGAACAAGCCTTTGAGGAAATTAAATAGCTTCATCTTCATTTTACAAGTGTTTATAGCATTTCATCCAGGGAAAATATGCTTTCCCATTAGCAACATGAAACCCAGTAGCCAAGGAAGCAATGACCTAAAATGAAGACCTATCCTTGTAAAACGAACCAGGAAACTGAATCTATACACTATTTACCCCATACTATACACATTCTTCCACACATAAATTTTCTTAGGACCTAGCAGGCAGCATTTCACATTTCTTCTGAACCAGCCCCTGGTATGTAGCCAAAGGTTTGCTTCTCAGGGGTTGTTGATCCCACTGAAAGGTTGTCATCCTGTTCCTCACAGAATAAACACTTTATACTGAGTAGGCTTATTTGTGGTGAGTCTGGGTGTGCATGATAGCCTATATGCTGTAAGGACAGATAAGCAAGTGGACAGACTTCACATCATTTCTGCTCTATGATGCAGGCTGCCAGGAGTGTAGTTTTGTCAATCCTATGGTTCCACTATTAGGGCACTAAGTCATGTAAAAGAAAAGTTTTTTTCATTCTCTTATCAGACTTGAGTTTTCTAAAATAATCACATTCATCCATTCACTAAATGTTTACAGCATATGTTATATGTGCCAGACACTATGGTATACTCTGAGGCTACAAGAGAAACCCTTATAGGCACTGAAGGCCATGCTTACATGATGCTACAAAGTAGAAGAGAAATAATAAACAGTTTTCAATTCAATTAACACTTTTCAAATGTTTATACGTACAGTCCATGCCATGCTAGGAGTATCAGCTTACAAAGATATAAGTACAGCCCCTGACTTTACTGAGCTTAATACCTAGTGGGAATTGTACTTGTACACATGTAACAACCAAGATC
The DNA here is from genome assembly GCA_004363575.1 of Solenodon paradoxus. Lineage (NCBI taxonomy): Eukaryota > Metazoa > Chordata > Mammalia > Eulipotyphla > Solenodontidae > Solenodon > Solenodon paradoxus. The sequence continues at coordinate 43,829 of RJWH01002103.1, read as the reverse complement.
AAGTGGAATAGACAATACCCTAAGGGGGGCATAAAATGTTGTTGGGTTCCAAGTAGGAGAAATTATTTCTGGTTTCAGGGAGGAGGGCAGGAAAGTATAACCAACATCAGTGTAACTGACAGATGGTCAAATACAAAGAAAATACTAAAGGAGGAAATGGTTTAGGGGTGAAGGGAGAAAAATTTGATCTAGCTTTACGTACCCTGAGTTTCAGAGGCTATGAAAAGACCTTATAAGAAGTTAGATACTATTGGTCTGGTGTGCATATAAGAATATGGACATAGTGTTGACACCTTGTGGTATCTGGCATGACCCAGCTAAAGGTATGAGAGGTGTGGGCCAAAGCTAGAATGTAGAGAACAAAGTAGCTGCCAAAGAGAAGGAAGAGTCAGAGGTATCCAAACAGACCAGTCAACTGCAGGTGCTGTGATTCTAAGGAAATAGAGCATTTCAAAGGGGGTCAATTTTATCAACTATACAAAAAAGATAAACAAAAGAAGGAATGGGAGAAGTCTATATGACTTGATAATGAACATGTGACCCAGCAAAAACAGGCAAGAGAGAGAGAAGGGAGATGAGAGGGGGTAGGGAGAGAGTGAGAATGAGAATACACAGTGGTTAGTAAGAAGGGGGCTAGAGAGAAAGCAGTCAGAACTGGAGTAATGTCTCCCAGATGCTGGAGAACGCAGTTGGCCTAGGAGGGAAAGGGACAGGGAAGGGGTGAGAGGTGGGAACCTGAGCAGGGCTGAACTAGTGTGGAGGAAAATAGGAGAGTGGTCTGTTTAGGGAACTATAAGGATTCTCAAGTATGCTGAGGCCTCTGCCCTGGCAGAGGCCATGCTAGCATGGTGCTGTGATGCCTACAGGGAGAACTTCTCAGAGGGAGCTGCAGTGCAGGGTGCAGCCCTAGAGCCTGCAAGGAAGAAATAAAGGGAGGGAGAGAAGGGAGGAGGAGGAACTTTTGTTTTCATTTGTTTCGGTTGCTCCACCCTGGCCTAGGGTCACAAAACATGGATCCTTAAACTTTACAAGGTCTATGCCCCAGTACCTGGATAATTTATTGTCTGAGGTGTGCCTCAACATGTTTCAATTCATCAGTTTATAATGACAAGTAAAGAAAACCTCATAGGTTACCTGTGATGGACACAGGGAACTCTCACTATAGAACTAGAACTAGTATATATAGTCTACAGGATACTCCTGCCTCCTAATGGAAGACAACAGCACTTAGGAAGCACTTTCACAGATAGCATTCAAACCTGAATTTCTCCAAATTGCTAACCTAACAACTCCTTTACAGGAATTATGAAAAACAGAGAAGCACACTCAGTGCCTTCATGAGAAAGCAATAAGTAATATCAAGAGTATGGAAACTCTGCAAACAAATATTCCAGATCATTCCACCAAAAATTACAAGAAGTGCCAGCGGGAGCTCTTTAGTATGCTTTACTATAGAGTAAAGCATTCTTAGGGGCAGCCTTTTGGAGCAATGCTTGGAGCCTCTCTGGACTCTATTCTAACAAACTATATAACAAAACACATATTTTAAAAAAAAGCGAATGGATAAATATGAACCCTAATAGGATATTTGATGATAACAGAGAATATTTACTAAAATAAATATTGAAAAAATAATAATGTTCGACCTTTATGAAGCCTGACTAAAGAGAGATTTTCTACAAGGTTATGTAACAGGCCAGGGAACCAGCCTGTTCCAGGGGCTCTTTGGCCTTCAGTAATTAGATATTAGCCAAGACCACACCATGCAAATGACTTTACTAAAGAGGAGGGAGTAGAGAAAGGGGTGGAGGAGATAGAGGAAGACAGGGGAGAAGGAGGCAACTTGCTCTTGAGGGAACCAGTTAGGAGGCATCCAAAACAGTTCAATCTGGTGGTCTTGAACTGGTTCTTTAAGCATTTTTAACCAATAAAAGGCATCCACAGTAACTTTCTGCTGTACTCTTGAGTCTGCAGGCTGGGAAAGTGTCTGCTGATAGCAGCCAGTTAGCAGGGTAAAATCTCTCTTGCTAGCTCACTTCCTGCAGTGACACAAGCTTTTTCAGAGGGACAGGGAAATAGATGATCAAAGCAGAGGCACAAATAATCATCACAATGGAGAAGTTAGTGATTTTGGTGAAAGTGGGGAACTTAGCCAAAGATCCCCTCACAATGGGGCAATTAATGGTTTTCTAGAGTCAGTGGTCTCTTACCAGAGTAGCAAGACAGAGTTTGGTACAAGGGAAAGATAAAATTTGTCATTAAGTCAGCAGCCAGGGAATTGGCCATTCTGTACCCTACCTATCTCAGTTATAAGCCTGGTTCCAAATACAAAATACTTAGTGTTAACTAAATTTATTATGGTAATCATTTTACAATATGTGTAAGTCAAATATTATGTTATATAGCCTGAACTTACACAGTGCTGTAAATCAATTTTATCTCAATAAAACTGAATGACAAACATACTTGAATGGTGAGGAGTCAAAAATGAAGGAGAGGATTATCTAGCTCTTGCTTAAAGGTGGCTGAGGTTTTGAGGGTTGGTGAGAAGTCGGATATAAATCCCTTCAAAGAACAAGGTGGGAAGAGTTGACTTGGATTTTAATATGTTGAATTTTATATTATTTGATTGGTATTACTCTAAATGGTCTTGGGGGGGAAAAGTTTCCATCAGATAAAGTTAAAATCCTGGCTTAATTGGGTACACTTTATTAGCTTCTTCATTTGGTTTTGAGATTCCGTTTTAAGAGGCGGTAGCAACTTGAGAAAGAAGCAACTTATCCCTTCAGTTGCAATGCGAGTTAATAGGAAATTCCACTGAAACTGAAAGTGAACGTTGTTCCATTGACTGCAGGCTTCCTTTCAACTTTGGGTTTACTCTTAAGGCCTAGTGGCATGAATTCCTTTGCAGTAATTGCTCAAGGAAGGTCTCTTATTTGCCAACACTTTCCAAGTACACAGCTCATTCCAAGGCTACTCCATTACTGCTTCTGGGAAGCCAAAATGTAGGGGTGAAATGTAGGGCCTACAGACAGTATTCTGTTTCCTTTTTAGACAGGACCTTCCTGATCACAATATTCATGGGGGATGTTGGCATGCCCTGAGTCACTCCCAACAGGCTAGCTCCTGAGTACTAGAAACCAAAGTTCATCTCCTTAAGACTCTGGAAAAATTCATGTAATCCCTTCACCAACCTAATGTTTTCCCCAATAAAACAAGGAGCTAGGACAACCAGAATGGTGGAAGCTACTTCACAGATCCACAGAACTTCCTGGAAAAATTCCTTCTACTTCTGCTTTTGAACTTCCTTGTGACTGCTATTCTCTTGCTAATAACAGACACTGGAAAGGTGGTCCACCCCCAAGTCTTCTCCCAGGAGTATAAATTTATTTTTCTGATAGCAATCAGTTCAGTGCCTCTGTCCACTTTTTTCTTTCTGCGCCATTTTCTCTAATACACATACAATTTCACTAGTGCTCAAGAATTCTTTCTTGAACCACTTGCCACCGAACCCCAGCAGACCAACCATTAAAAGGAACTCTTGTTTTGCCCCACCAAATGAAAAGGGGCTTTGAAAACGTAGTGTAACAGGAAACACTCAGTTCAATAGAGGAGACAGGTAGGCTGAATGGCTCTCCCCTACACAAGAAGAAAGACCCACAGTAGAAAATCTCCCATTGCAGATGCCCCTTGGGGAGCATCCTCCCCAGACTCAGGAGTTTGAAGCACTACTGGCTGAGGATAACTTGGACCAGCACTTGAAATTATGGATATGGGCATTAGCTCATAGTGTCTGTCTGTCTCTGCCTCTAAGTTACTGTGAAAAATAAGTCTTGCCAGGGTTTTGTTAACCTCCACTGGATTAAGTAGTCATCTAAACTTTGGAGCTGTCACTTAGCAAAGGATGAAGTGAAGACAAAGTTAATCTAAGGTTTTAACAGAACTTTAAAGGGGAGCTTATGGCTCACAGAGAGCACAGCCTTATTTTTATTTTATATTTTTGATTCAGGAAAACAGGCCAAAACATGAGAAGAAATAACAAGAAATGAAGGTGAGTGTAATAAATAAAATAAAATGATAACTGAACTCCCTTCACTACATAAAACCAATGTCCACTCCTTCCCGTTTGGAAACCTCAGCCCTGCTGTCATAGTTCAAAGGTTTAATATATTAGTCCATATTTCTCCATATTCCAAATATAGATGAAATCAACCAATATTTGTCCTTCTCCTTTGATTTACCTCGAATAGTCTCGAATTCTTCTATTTTGTGAAAAGGGCAAAATTTCACTTTATTTTCATTTTTGGCTAAGTGGGGTCAATCTCTTAGTAGCATGTCTTATGGGTTTTCTCTATGGGTTCAGTCAACTATTTCAACCCTATATAATTATCTTGTGCATGTCTCCTAGGACGCCTCCTCCAAAGAGCCACCATGATTACTAGCCCAATCAGAATCTCTTCTGTGAACTCCTGGAACCACTTAGCTCTCACTCCCCTGGGATCATCATTAATTTTATGTCATTGTTCAGTTCCCCGATGTGACCATCAGCACCTGGATAACAGGATCTGCTATCCTTCATCCCCCACAGTAACTGGTAATATGATCAAAGAAGGTATTTAAAAAATGTATTTGTAAATCTAATAAGCTTTGTTGCACGGCTATATAATAGGAAGCAAAACATCCCTGGTTTACTTTATATTCTTGTGGGACAGGGGACAGGGAAGAGAATACATATTTATTCAATATACAATGCTTTAGCATCAACAAAGATCAGAGAAGCCACAACTTTTTCCAAAGGTTCCTGATCACAAAGAACAGATCAGGGACAACAAAACTTAGAAGACGGCAGTAGCCACTTGTGACAAGTGAGTCTGGCTCCCTCTGGTGCTTACAGAGAACTGGGGGAGGTAGCATAGAAGGGGCTGCTCAACAGAGCAAGCCATCTTTAACTATAAGGTTCCCCAGGAAGAATTGCAGGGAAATATCCAGTGCCTCCAAGGACAACTTCACCTTTGGACACCTGGAAACCCCTGATACAGATGAAAAGTAGCCCTGGCATTAAGGACAGATGATACAAAGTCATGATGGCCCACCTCACACGAGAAATGGTCATGCAATAACTTAGGACAGTGAAGACGTGATCACGTAGACTATAATTTTCATGTATATTATTTCATTTAAATCCATATAGCAACCTTATTGGCAGAAATTAACTGTCACTTCACAGGTGGGAAACTAAGCCGTCAAGGGGCTCAGGTACTTCCTTCAGCTGAAACTGGAATGAAAGGCAGCCTGAAGCCATAGTCTTGGTCTTTCCCTTTATCTTTCTCCCTCCTGGCTCTCCAGTGTTCTCAAAAAAGAGCACATTGTAAATAATGTCATATTTATAACTATAAAGACACAACAAGTTCCATTTACACCAGCATAGTAGGTATCAAGGTTTGTCAACAGGATCTTAAGATTTCTTGGTTGGGACAGAATCCTGTGGCTACCCGGACAACAGAGAGACATTTGTGTTCAGCTTTTTTTTAAATTAATGAAAAAGATATGTGAAAATAGGTTTAAGCAAATAGGAAAGAAAAGAATACTGACAAGGGAGAGGAGGGGAAGGGCTAAAAAAGGAAAGGTGGAGAGTTCAAAACAATAGGCCCATAGGGAAGGTAAAGAGCAGTACCTTTGAGACACAGAAGACAGTCTGATGCAGCCCAGGGGAAATGCCATGATTTGGTCTCCTATCTTTCACATGGAAGTCCCACTCAGTCAGGGTGTCATACAGTCCCAACATACTCTCACAGTTGATCACCTATGTGTTTGCTATCACCACGTCCAAAGAAAACAAAGAAAGAAACTGCTTCTATACTGCTCTTCTTCTAAGGCCCCTCTTTGTGTCCAGCTAACCTACATAATACTAGCAAAATTCTGTTCTAAATGCTTCATGTGAATTAGTCCCATTTAATCCTTACTACGCTTATGCTCCTACATTTGTTGTAACTCATACTCACGTTGCTAGTTTTTTTATTAGTGCTTTACAAGTAAGGCATTAAATTATGAATATATGTAGTTAGTATATTTAGAAATTAAATTGCTATATAACACAAGTACTTTTATCATTCTAGGATCCAGGTTTCAGGTCCAGTACACAGTTTGGTTAATTCTCTGACTGTGTAAAGACTGGAAGAGGCAAGGGAGGAGGAGGATGTCTATAAATTATGTCACAGAAAAATATTAAAATCAAATAAATATAATTTCAAATGGATAAATTAATGTTTTAACTTGTTGGTACACTGTACAGAAAATGACAGGTTTTTTTCCTTTCCTTTTCTTTTAAAGCAAACAGTATCTTTACAAACAGTAGTACCTTCTTATGCATAAAATAATGTGCAGATGTGCCCACTGCATACAGGAGAACCAGGAGCTGCCCAACTGTGGGGTAAGTGCGGGGGCCAGGATCGCAAGCCTGAAATGAGGCTGGGGGCCAGATGGACAATGCACCATGGGGACCCCTTCCCTGTGTCCAAGCAAGTTTCATTGTAAAAATTACAGATCGACCATGGCAAAGGCTACTGCACAAAATATCACCCAAGGAAACACAAGGGTCAAGTACCAAGAAAGCATATACCTAACCTTAAGTTTTCTTCTCCAAGTATAGAAATGGGACTCTAAGAAAGCTCAACATAAAGCAATGCAAACTGGCTCAACCTGGTGAAGTAGCCATTTGGTCCACCGTCTCTGGCTAAGCTACCTCTAAGGATCTGGGTTTGTATCCCAGGGCAGTGGGAAACAACCAAGATGAGCAACTAAATAAAATAAATAAAATGTTTCTTCCTCCTCTCTCTTCCTGCCTGCCTGCCAACTCACCTTCATTTCTGCCCGTACTTTTTCCTTTAAAAAAACTAAAGAAAATGCGAACTGATAAAATAAGAGACCTTGAGGAAAGCTATATTGCTCCTAGATTCTTGATTTTAGCAATCATAAATAGCAAGCTCTAACTTGCTAGGCACAGTCATTTTCTGAACTTGCTCTCTATATAAAAATACAGTAGGTATAGAGAAAATATTTTTTTTAAATCTCCCATTTCACTTACAGTGTCAGTATTTATGTTGACTACTATTCATAACAAAATATTTTTGAGTCTGTAAATAAAATTATAAGTCCTCAAAATAATGTCAGCAAAACGGGAGAGAAGCTGAATTTTCATATTCACCACAAACCACATCATTGATCCAAAGAAACACAGGAAACAATAAGCCATTTTTCCTAAGAGACATTCAGAAGGATTTCAAATCTGTCTTCTTTCTCCTTCCTCTCATAAAAACCATGAGATCAAAAATCAGTGAACTTTGAACTCTGATTTCACCTTTTCAAGTTCAAGAAATACTCAGTCTTGGAGAGTCAAACATGTATATAACCTTAGTTCTTTTGTAAAAGTTCCATAGGATTGTTTTTTGTTTTCTTTTTTTAAAATTATTGCTACACATAACTCTAAAAAGTCCACAAAACTGGTATAGGAATACTATATTACTATATTCTTTCTTAGAAAGAAAGTGCATTTTTCCAGTGCTTCTAAGACAAGTAGCAAAAGTCTATTTCAAAACAGAGCCACTGTCCATCTCTGAAAACAAAATGAATCTCCTACTTGTAGATATGCCACCTTTTTCTCCTAAAAGAAGAAAACATTCCATTTGTGACAGTACAAATCTCTTTTAACCAAAAAAATACACATATCTCTCTCCCTACCTCTTAACCTTTTCAAACACACAAACAAATGACACCAAGGGGAGCAGGAGGGACTTACAGTTGAAGATGCCAGGAGGTGGATGTTCAGTTACCAGGAGACAGTTTTCCTCATCACTGTTGTCCCCGCAGTCATTCTGTTGGTTGCAGACCAATGAACCAAGATATAAGCATTTACCACTGGTGCAGGTGAATTTGCACTCTGAAAAAGTAAAACATAAAGCATAAAGCAGTCAATGTGCCTGGAGCTCTTGAGTTGGCTATTTTTCTTCCCCATTGGCATGTGCCGTGACAGTCTGGGAACTCCGTCTACCTGGGAGACCACAGGAAACTGAACTTGGAAAAGGGCTATCTTGCTAAGGATATTTATGTAATGCACAAAACAGTGCCTAGGGGCTCTCTGGGACCTGCTGAATGTTATTCACTCCATGCCTCTAACAAAATTGAGAAACATAGGTGCTTTCTTTGCACAACCAACCCAGCAAAAGTCATCGGTGGAGAGCTCTTATTTGTTTGAAAACATTACTGGCAGCTTTCCACACTTCAAAGAAAAAAGGGAAACTTGTGCAGCAAAGTCTAGGGCTCCAGCGAACTCAGGCTTGACAAAAAGAAGCTTATACCTTTCATTTCCAACTTGTCTTTGGACATCGTGGAGCGCTGGGGAAAATATTTTTTTACAGTGGAGGGGGCTACAGTTTTCTTCTCTTTTCTTTATTTTTTTGCATTATATGTGTACTTAATTTTTGGAAATCAGTATCTCTATATATAAGTTCACCAACATTTCAGTTTTTCCTTCAGTGTAAAATTAATACCCTTTACCACATATTGGGAAAAATATTTAACCTCTTGGTTTCATTCATTTCATGTCAAAGAAAAACCAGGCTGCAAATATGAGAGAATGATGTGTTCTCTCTGCTACCCTAGAGTAACCCTGTGGAAGTCACAGGGACAGAGAAATGAGAACTGGGCCTGAGTCTAATCCCTGTGTGTCACATTGAACATGAGATCCAGAACATCTGCACAAATCAGTATTTGAAATAAAATTTACATTTATAAGATTTTAAAATAAATTTGCAAATTTAACACATTGCTATCAACTTAAGCAATTAAGGACAAATAAAATTACATAATTACATACACATGGGCACAATAACATCCACATTTATCTTAACTTTGAACATCACCCTTTCATTCTGATGTGAAATTTTCCTAGGAGCATCCACAGAAGCTGGCAGGATTCATACAGCATGTCCCACTTGGTGAGCAGCTGGTAGGAAAAAACTCAAGAAAGCTCCCAATTTTTTTGTGTTCGTTTCATATTCTGTCACTTTGCTATATTCATTTATTGCTTCCAACAATATTTTGGTAGAGTCTTTAGAATTTATCAAGTATAATATCATGTTATCTGCAAATAATGATAGTTTTATTTCTTCTTTTCCAATTTGGATTCCTTTCATATGCTTTTATTACGTTATTGCTCTGGCTAAGACTTCCAAAACTATGCTGAATAGTAATGGCGAGAGAGCGCAACCATGTATTATTCCAGATCTTAGGGGAAAGGCTTTCAGTATTGCAACATTGATTACAATGTTGGGTATGGGCTTGTTATATATTGCTTTTCTTCTGTTGAGTTAGAATTCCTATATACAAACAAGCAGAGAAGAAAGAAATTAAGGAACAAAGAAATTCCATTCTAAACAGCATCAAAAAAGATTACCTGGGGAAAAAAGTACCAAAAAAGATGGAACACTTCTGCAGTGAAAATAACGAGAGTTTAACAAGAGAAATAGAAGGCCAAAAGAGATGTAAGAATATCCCACATTCATAGATTGGAAGAAATCACGCTTCCTGATTTCAAACTATACCACAAAGTGATGATCATCAAAACAGTATGATACTGGAGGAAAAACAGATTCACAGATCAGTAGAAAACTGAGACCACAGAAACAAAACCATACCTACATGGACCTTAATCTTCAACAAAGGATCCAAGATCATACAATGGAGGAAGGAAAGTTTATTCAACTAATGGTATTGGAAAAACTTGACAGACATCTGCCCCCAAAATGAAACTAGATTACTCATTAGCACCATACACAAAAACTAACTCAAAATGTATCAACAAAGATTTGGACATAAGACCTGAAACCATAAAATATTTAGAAGGAAATAGGGGAAAATGCTCTGCTAACTCCGCCTCAAGGAGATCTTTGGGGAAGGAAAAGCTACAACAAAAGAAATCAAAGTAACACTAACTAATTGGGACTATATAAAACTAAAAAGCTTTTACAAAGCAAAACGAACCACCACTAGAACAAAAAGGCAACCCACACACCAAATTCAAGAAGATAATCACAGCACATATATCAGATAAGAGCTTAATCTCCAAATATATAAAGAGCTCATACATGTCAACAAAAAAGTAAATGATCCAATCAGAACTAAATAGACACCTCTAAAGAAAACACACAGAGGGCCTACAGACACATGAAAAAATGTTCTATACCACTCAGCATCAGAAAAAAGCAAATAAAAACCACAATGAGATAAAACCTCATACTGGTGAGAATGATCTATATTAAAAAGACTGGAAACAACAAGTGTTGGAGGGTGTGTATGAAAAAAGGTACAGTCCTATACTGTTGGTAGGAATGTAAAACAGTACAACGTCTATGGAAAACACTATGGAAATTCCTTAAAAAAAATAAAGATGGAGAGACCAACTTCCAGATGGCGAATCAATAGGAAGCACTTTTGGGTCACTCCCCACAGACACCGGAAAAAAATCACCTACTTCCTGAGACAAACACCAATAAACAACTGGCACTTCAGCTGAAGAGGGAATGGCTGATGACAAATGGTGAGTGAGGGCACCCAGTGGGGCTCTCAGATAAACTGAGGATTTGGATTTGGGGGGGAGCTTGGGAGTCTATGGACATGTGTTGTGTCAGATCCAGGGAAGAGGGGCAGGGATCTCTGGACCAGCTACAGAGGTAGCAACAAGAATGCCCAGCAGGGGCTGAGATGCAGAGCCAAGGAATGTTAACTTGAGACAGGGTGAAAAGAGAGCCAGTGCACTGGAAGCTGAACTAGAGCCAACACATGGTGAAATTGTGCTGGGCACCACCATAACTAGAAACCAGTCAAAGAAATTCCCAGCTCTAAGCCCTCCCAAAACCATTTCACACCAGAGCCTGGGGTACACCAAGTGAATATCCTGCCAATCGCATAGTCCACCCACTACATATCTCGCCCACAAGATATCCATGCCTCAGACAAAGCCACCAGCATTCTAGTGAGAAGGTGGTACTATACAGGACCAAACCTCACTGCTAACTTCTAGCGCTACCTTGTGGGTAGAGGCAAAACTGCAGCATGATTGCCAATCCTGGGCATGTCAAACCTACACAAACTCAGAGAAACCAAATCCTCAGAAATGAAAACAGAATGCTAAATAGAACAAAGGCACAGAGAAACATATGGGAAATGATGAATCTAATAAAAAACCCAGGTGAAAATCGGAATACAGCAGATGTATATAAATTACCTGAAGAGGAATTGAGGGTAACAGTGATTAACATACTCATGGGAACCCAGAAATCAGTTGAGGCAGTAAATAAGATGTCAGGAAGCAATGAGAATAATTAAAACAAGATATCAAACAGGTAAAGATATGATGGTTGAATTAAATAACTAAATAGAGGTACTCAACAATAGGATGGATGAAGCTTCCAAGAGAATTAGTGATCTGGGAGATAGGACAGAGGAACTCAATCAAGCAAACCAGCAAAGAGATAAAAATATTCAAAGAATCAAAGAAAGCCTCTGAGACCTCTATGATAACATCAAAAAGAACAATATACACATCATAGGGGTACCAGAACAAGAGAGCAAAAAGGGGGAAGAAACCATATTTGAAGAAACAGTATATGGGAACTTCCTCAGTCTGAAGAATGAAACAAGCCTCCAGATCCAGGAAGTTCAAAGTTTCTAAGAAAAGATACCCAAACAGATATACATCCAGACACATCATCATAAAAAAGTCAAAAAATACAAGATAAAGAAAGACTACTAAAAGCAGCCAAAGAAAAACATACAGAGGAGCCCTCATAAGATTGTCAGGGGACTTCTCAAATGAAACTCAACAGAACAGAAAGAAATGGCATAATATATTCAAAGTGCTGAAAGAAAAGGATTTTTAACCTAGGATACTCTATCCCAGCAAGATTATCATTCAGAAATGAAGGAATGATAAAAGCTTTTCCAGCAAGCAAACATCAAACCACAAAACCCAGCTTTGCAAAAAAATATTGAAGGATACTCTAGAAAGCATAAAGTAATCCCACAGAAAAACAGTAAGACAGCAAATATTAAAAGTGGGGAAGAAGATAACAAAAATGTGGATAGCTAGAATGAGTGGAAGACTAATATGCCTTCAAATAAAAGTAGGAAGTAAACTGTGAATGATAACTTCAGTCCAGGGAAAAAGTGAAGAAGAAAAGAAAATGCAAAAATCAATCAAAACATAACTACACTCACCCGACTTAAGAAGAGAAAAGAACAAAGTCATCATCTGGAGCAACATACAAAAGATAAATTACAAAATGACACTAAGAAGTTATGTATCAATAATCACCATAAACATTAATGGACTGAACTCACCAAACAACACGGAGTGGCTGAACAGATTAAAAGGCATAACCCAACCTTCTGCTGCATTCAGGAAACCCACTTTCTTACAAAAGATAAACAAAGGCTCAAAGTCAATCTCTAGAAGACAATCCTACTGTCAAATGGCAACCACAAAAGAGCATGAACAGCTATACTCATATCAGATAAAACAGATTTCCATCTAAATACCAATACAAAAGACTGAGAAGGATACTACATAATGATTAAAGGATCAATCCAACAGGAAGACAAAACATTTATTAACACATGTGAACCAAAATATATGAAGCAAGTATTATTAGACCTGACAAGAGACACTGACAGGAACACGATAATAGAGGGGGACTTCAACACTCCACTTAAACAATGATTAGATCAATCAGGCAGAAAATTAACAGGGAAACAACCACTTTAAATGACCATCTGGAACAGATAGGTCTAATAAGACATATACTGATCACTTCACCCATGACCACAGATTTCACTTTCTTCTCAAGTGGGCATGGAACATTTTCAAGGATAGATCACATGCTGGGACACAAAACATCTCTGAACAAATTTATAAAGATTGAAGTCATGTCAAGCATCTTCTCTGACCACAATAGCCTAAAAGTGGAATTTCCTAAAATTTCCTAAAACTGGAAATCCACCACAAAAAGAAAGCTGGGAGACTCCAAACTAATTGGAAATGAAACAATATGCTTCTGAAGGACTCTTGGGTAAAAGAGGAACTTTAAAAAAATTACAGAGAATACTCAATTCTCATTTGAGAATGAAGATACGATCTACCAGAATCTATGGGATGCAGCATAAGCAGTACTCAGGGGAAAGTTCATCACAATCCAGGCCTAACTAAAGAAACAAGAAAAATCATAAATAAACAACTTAACTCTACATTTAAAACAACTAGAGAAAGAAGAATAATTAAAACCAAAAATCAGCAGAAGAAAGGAATAAAATTCAAGCAGAAATAACAAAACAGAAAACAAAAAGACAATCTAGAAGATCAACAAAACCAAAAGTTGCTTCTTTGAAAAAGTAAACAAAATTCACAAGTTATTGGCTAGACTCACAAAGAAAAAAGGGAGAAAACTCTCATAAATGAAAGGGGATCAGAGTCCACAGAAATTCAAAATCATAAGGAACGACCATGAACAACTCTACACCAACAAATGGACAGCCTTGAGGACATGAACAGATTTCTAGAAAAGTATAGTCCACTGAGATTGAACCCGGAAGAACTGGAAAACCAGAACAGAACAATCACAAGCAAAGAAATTGAAGAAGTAATCAAGGACCTCTGCAAAAATTAAAACCCAGGACCAGATGACTTCTCCAATGAGTTCTACCAAAGCTTCAGAGAAGAATTAACATCTATTTTTCTCAAGCTCTTCCAAAATATAGAAGTACAAGGAACTCACTTTTTATAAGGCTAACATTACACTGATATACCTAACAAAGGAAGTAAAAGTTCTTATCAATGAAAAATACAAGTCCTTCATAAAAAAAATAGAGGAGGACAAAAAGAAACGGAAAGACATCCCCTGTTCATGGTTGGGAAGAATCAACATCATTAAAATGGCCATCCTATTCCAAGCAATAAATAGACTTAATGCAATCCCCATTAAAATCCCATCGTCTTATTTCCAGGAAATAGAACAAAAAATATTAAAATTTGTAGGGAACAAAAAAAAAAGACAGACCTTGAACTATTTACAAAACAATAGTGAAAAAGAAAAAACTGGGACTACATCAAACTAGGAGCTTCTTCACAACAACAATACCAAAATCAAAAGGAAACCTACTAACTGGGAGAAGATATTTGTATTCAATATTGTTGGAAGATATTTCCAACAAAGGCTTAATATCTAAAATATACAAAGAACTCATAAAACTCAATAGCAGAACAACAGGCAATCAAATCAACATATGCGAGGAGGCACTGGAGACACACTTTTCTGAAGACAATAATCAGGTGGTCAATGGCACATGAAATTATGTTCCAACTGGGTGACTATCAGGAAAATGCAGAATATAACAATAATGAGATGTCACCTTACACCTGAGAGACTGGCTATTATCTAAAAGTCTGGAAACAGCAAATGCTGGCAAGGGTGTGGAGAAAATGGAACACTTTTACACTGTTGATGTGAGTGCAAATTGGTGCAACCTCTATGGAAAGCAGTTTGGAATTTCCTCAAAAAACTTAAGATGGCAATTCCATATGATCCTGTCATTCCATTCTGGGCATCTACCTAAAAGATACAAAACCACCCATCTGCAAAGACAAATGCATCCCTATGTTTATTGCAGCCCTATTCACAATAGCTAAGAACTGGAAATTACCTAAGTGCCCAACATAAGATGAATGGATCAAGAAGATGTGATACATATATACAATGGAATATTACACAGTCCTTAGATGAAACCCTGTCATTTGAATCAACATGGATGAAACTAGAGGGATTTATGCTAAGTGACACAAGTCAAAAGAAGAAAGATGGATACCAGATGACCTCACTCATAGGTGGAATGTGAACAGACAAAACAAAGGAACACATGAAACATAACCAACCCTGAAACATTTGCAAGAGAACTGAGGTTACCAAAAGGGAATGGAGTGGGTGGGAGCAAATGGTGGCAGAGGTCACTGGACAATGGGGAAGAACACTTGGTGATTTGGTGAAGGACACGGTGTGTTGAAATATCTCTAAGAAATGGGGAACCTATACATAGGAAATTATTTTAATATGTAGAATAATTACTATAATAAAAATAAATTTAAAAAATAAAGATGGATCTACCATTTAATTTAGCAATCCCATTTCCAATCAGGAAAGAATCTGTAGTCCTATGTTTGTAGCAGTGCAATTCACAGTAACCAAGACATAGACTCAACCTAAATACCCATCAACAGATGACCAGATAAAGAAGCTGAGGTATATCTACTCAATATCTACTATGTAGTTACCCAAAAAAGATGAAATTGTGCCCTTTGCAACAATCTGGACAGAACTGGAGGGGATCATTTTAAGTGAAATAAATCAGAAAAAGAAATACAGGATGGATTCCCTTGTGAAGCATAATGAAATGAAATAAATAAATAGATAAACTCCAGCAAAATTCACAGAACACAAGATGATGACTGCCACAGGGGAGGAAGGAGGGGACTGACAAAGAAGGAATAAGGTGATGGTAAAGGATAGCAGCACTCTGGTGGTATATGAGGTGTGTAATACTCATGGACTGAGAATTGATTTCAATATCTTAAAATGAGAATGACTTTGTAAACAAAAATAATAATAAAATTATTATAAAAATGAGATTATAACAGAAATATTTTATTTATTTAATGAATAAAATAGGGCCTGTTTCCTATTTTAAAAAAATTAGCCAACTATATATGTGTGGATTAATGTCTGAATACTATTCTGAACCTAGATATGCCTAGGGTTTTATGAGTGTTGTTATTATTTAATAAGCACCATACTGTTTTGTAGTAAAGTTTGAAATTAAAGGGATAAAGCAACAACAACAACTCAGGGAAAACATCCCAGTAGCAGACTAACATTCTTCATTTCTCCTTCATTTTGTCTTCTGGAATGAGGGAGGGAGCCTGGATTAAGTAAAAGTCCTTTGACTCAACAATCACATTCTTCAAATAAAAAACTGAACATTAGCATATCCAAGGTTAACAGCACTTGGGATTACAAAGAGAATAACCCCTCACCTGCAGTAAAGAGACAGAACTTAAATTTGCAAAGCATTTCTATGAACCAGTATAAAAGGGATATTATAATTCTCTATTTGTTCATATTTTCCTAAAAGCATATAGGAAAAGATACCAGCCACATCTCCTGACTTAATTTAGAATAAAATGTGAACACAGACCAAATGCACATCTACAAGTTTGTCACTGACAACACCATCTGTGCAGAGTGATCCAGACCATGTGGTAAAAGCACTCCTTCAGCCAAACTCTCTTCCCATAAGGCAGAAAGATTAAAATCTAGCAATTTGAAATCACATTTATAAAGTGACTTTTTTTTTAACACAATGGAAAAAGTAATGAAAAAATTTATCTTCCTTCCCGAAAGAAATATTTGAGTTTAGATTAATATCAAACAAGAAAAGGATATTAACCCCAAACAGGTCCTTCTGATATTGCTGAAATATGACTGGGAAAGAGTCATTATCAATCTAAACTGAGTTCAACACCAACTAAAAATTTAAACATTATGTTCAAGTTTGTGTGGAACTTTAAAGCAGCAAAGAAATGAAATCATGTCCACACTATATTCATTGTAGCTTGTTCAAGGAAGACCCAGGCTAGATTAAGAAACTACTTTGAAGGAAATGAATTGTGTTATTCATTTGTCCATATAACCAATACTTCAGGCACCATCTGTTATGTGCCAGGTACTGAGACAGGGAAAACAGAGATGCAAGAGCAAGCTCTATTCAGAGCTTACAATATGAATGCCTTAATATGTGAGCAGTGATTAATAAATTCTCTTACTCCTTCCAAAGATATGTTTTCATTCTTTATACCCTTCATATCTAAAGCACTTGCTTCTTGGCATGTAAAAGGCACTCAGTCAATCACGTATTTGTTGAATAAGTGAATGGTCTAATCTGAATCCTGTGAAACAACTAAGGTAGTTATTATTCCCATTTTATCAAAGAGGAAATTAAAACATTAAGTTACCCATAATTAAACTAGTACATTGCAAAAATCAGATGTATGTCCAATTCCTCTATCTCTTGCTCAGATTCCCCATCACTGCCTCTTAGTTTCCAAATCCACTACTGTGTAAGACTCATTTGTAATGAGGATACCCTTGCGTGTAACAGGTTCTCAAAACAGTTTCTTATATAGGTTTAATATTACTCAGGCTACAGTAACAAGGCTTGTGCATTATTATTTTTTATTTTTTATTACCATAATTATTCTACACATTAAAATAATTTCCCCTTTCTTATTTATATTTCAACACACCATGCCCGCCACCAAATCACCAAGTGTTCTTCCCCATTGTCCAGTGGGCTCCACAACCATTTGCCCACTCCCGACTCATTCCCTTTTGGTAACCTCAGTTCTCTTGCAAATGTTTCAGGGTTGGTTATGTTTCATGTGTTCCTTTGTTTTGTCTATTCACATTCCACCTATGAGTGAGGTCATCTGGTATCTATCTTTCTTCTTTTGACTTGTGTCACTTAGCATAAATCCCTCTAGTTTCATCCATGTTGATTCAAATGACAGGGTTTCATCTAAGTGCTGTGTGCTATTCCATTGTATTTATGTACCATACCACATCTTCTTGATCCATTCATCTTATGTTGGACACTTAGGTAATTTCCAGTTCTTAGCTATTGTGCTGCAATAAACACAGGGATACATACATCTCTGTGGATGGGTGGTTTTGTATCCTTTGGGCAGATGCCCAGAAGTGGAATGATGGGATCATATAGGATTTCCATCTTAAGTTTTCTGAGGAACCTCCAAACTGTTCTCCATAAGGGTTGCAACTTGTGCATTATTTTTATTGATATATAAATATACATATGCATTCTGTGTGTGTATATATGTGCATGTGAATATACATAATCTATAGCCATCTAGATATATAGATACAGATATTGATATAAATATATATATCCTACTCCCCTGCAAGGTACAAGATTACCTAACATTAAAAAAGCTTAAAAAAATGGAAAACAATGATAAAACACAAAAAAACAGAGTGCATTTTGTGACTGAAGGGTGCTCTAAATAATTAGACCCCAAACCAAATTCTAAGCAAATAAGCTACTAGAGAAATAAGGAAGCCAGGCGCATATGACAATTCCTGGCTGGCCTAGTGTGGACATTCCAATTAATCAGAAACAGTCTTTCTCCTGCTTCCAAGACTTAAAAGGCTCTGTCACTCTTTTTCTTAAAGGGTGATTTACAACATAATGGAGGCTTAGATACCAATTTGATCAAAAAACTAAAAGGGCTTCCACACATTATTTCCTTCAGTAAGAGTGTAATACTAGAGTCATTTCTATAAAAGTAGCCAGAATGACAGCATGCAAAAAGTAGTGATTCAGCAAACTGTGAAGATAAAACTTTGAGAATCTTTTGAAACGAAAAGTTAATCCTAAGGACTATCCCTCTCAAATGTTACTTTTGAATAGCATGTAAATGGCATAAGGATGACATATGCACATTCACCTATAAATTTTTTCAATGCAATGAACACATTTTGAATAAACTGTAAGAGACTTAACATATTACATATTTTCAGTATTTTCCCTTTGTAAATCTGAGGGAAGAGATCTGCAGAAATTGGGTGTGCCTCTGTGCTTCACATAACATCACAGGTCAATCTACATAGTATATCAAATATAAAAAACATGACATCACTAACAATGCTCTCCCCTTACTAAAAGATGGCTGATTTTCCAGGTCATAAATTTGGAACAAAGGAGAATTGAATTTGAAGATTTATATTCCGTATAGTTAATTAAGTTACCCCACAAGCATTTTAATAAAAGTCCTATCTTAAGTGGTGCTACTGAAACCATAGTTGACCTTCAGAAAGGTGAATATCACATGATAAAAGGATATTTGCCCACATAATGAGACTAGCATGGAAGAGCCTACCATTTAAGATAATAATAAATAGAAAAATTTTAATTCAATCCATTTTATGATTTAGTTTATTGTTCCTACTATGATGCTAAAAAAATGTGCTTACTACACCTGAAATTTACTGAGAAATCTGAAAAAAGTCCAAGGTAGTTTCAGAATTTACACATCTAGTCCTATTATTACTCTTTAGAGCAACTTGAAAAACTTAGCCAATTTTCATATAAACACCATCCGGCATTTTAAGTCAGTCAAAATCCTCCAGAATTTGAATTAGCAAATAGCACTATTTTTATATGTTTAAAAATACTGGGCAAATGTGTGTTTGTTTTTTTATGTATATAAAATGTGAGGAGATTCTGTGAGCCTCTTAATTTGGGAGTGTTTAGGCCCAGTCTAAGACCTCTTCTCTCTTCTATATACCCATTCCTGTGATCTCAAGGTATTGTTATTAACTCCATAAAACAGTATTGAAAACAAGTAGGTAAGAATTACCTTAAAGCACTTTGAGAAATAAAAAGGTGTTATGTACCTTTTTGCATATATATATATATATATATATTTATACATATATATGTTCATCTCTTTTCCCATATTATATATGCTCTTATTTTCCCATTATATATATATATAGGCTTGTGCATTATTATATAGTATATGTACATATATACAAAAATGTGGAAAAAGATTTTGAAAGGATGCTAACTAAAATATAAACAGAAACTACTTTTGAGTGCTAAGTCACCAGTAATTGGTACTTTTCTTGTGAATTTTATAATCAGAAAAAATATAAAGCCTGTTTTAAGGACAAAATCTTTGTGAAACCCAAATATTTTTAGACTTATAAATCCATAGCAATCCTAATGTAAAAGGCACTAATATATGACTTAATTCCCATGACACTATCCAAGCGAAATCCAGACACATAGTTCCAAAACCACAGAGTAGATATTACTTCAGTTAGGTCTCATTTCATTTCATGAAGCTACTGCTGAACACTTAACCTATGGTGGGTGAAACAGTGGCAGCACAGAGAAGAGCAGTTAGTATTTGCCTGAGTAGCTGTCTGCAGGGTGAGTAGGTGAAGAGGAAGTCTGCCATGAAGGTAGGTCAGACCTATGGAGTCTTGTAGGTCACTGGACAGAAAAAGGCTTCCACTATCATTAAGATCTCAGGTATTAAAGCATTCTGAGCCC
This sequence comes from Solenodon paradoxus, assembly GCA_004363575.1. NCBI lineage: Eukaryota > Metazoa > Chordata > Mammalia > Eulipotyphla > Solenodontidae > Solenodon > Solenodon paradoxus. Next base: position 23,594 of record RJWH01002103.1, on the reverse strand, counting down.
AAGGACTGATAAACTGACATTCAAAAAAATATTTTAAGGCAGCATAGGAGTGTGTGTGTGTGTGTGTGTGTGTGTGTGTGTACGTGTATATGAGTGTTGTTGTGTCAGTGTGTGTGTGTGTGTGTACGTGTATATGAGTGTTGTTGTGTCAGTGTGTGTGTGTTTGTGTGGGCATGTAAGATCTATATTAGTAGGTTTATACAGAGGGGAAAAAAAGCCCATGGAAACAGCACACAAGATACAGAAAGGCACATGGGTCCCAGGTTCCTGTACTGTTCTTTCATTTTAACAGGATACCACTGTCTGCAGTATGCAAAATGAGATGGGGGACAGGGGTCAGGCCTTCAATAGATCCTTGTATGTCTTGCTAAGGACTGTTAATGGTCACAATCTGAGGCAGGTTAGCCCGCTGTAGGAAAATTAACCAGCCTCTCAAATAAGAAGTGCCACTGAAAATATGTGACAAACCAACTCTGCCCAATAATTGGTCTCCATCAACACGGCATATGAAATGCCCACAAGCTGACTTCCAGTACCTGATTATTTCCATCATTCCCATCTTGTTCATAAGTGAACACAACATAAACACTGCCCCTGAAGAAAACCATATAAGGATTTAAGTAGATGGTCTCCTTTCAGACAGAAAGACCTCCCCTCTGCCAAGGAAATCCGACCCCTTTCACAAGAATCTCAAAGATATTCATCAGTCTACTCCCCCACAACTCCATAAAACTACCAGTCTCCAGACTCCAGTGCATCTCTCTCTGTCTTAGAGCATACCCCTATCTCTCACGTTTGCACTTTTCTGTAATTACTCATTCTAGAGGATGCCACACCACTTCTGAGTGTGTGCTTTCCTTTTCTAATAAAACTTTATATTCTTGTGCCCATGTCTGACTGTTCTTGAATTCTTTCTCATGAGAGAACAGAAGAACCTAAGGGTTTGGGCTGAGATTCCTTCCACTCAGCCTTTGGAAAGAAACTTCTCAGCATCCTGTGATAAATCTACAAATTCAAATAACTGCATATGTGTATAAAGGTTACTAGACAATATTGAGCATTTAATACAATATTCAACACTAACTTTAAATACCCTCTCATGATTTTCCTCTACTGTGTAACAAACAGCATCATTCACAGTACTGAAAAACAGTTCTAGACTGTCCAATAACTAAATCCCTTCTAAATGTATTTGACGTACACAGGTTATGAGATCCACACCCACAGTGGGGCCAACATGAATGGATGTACAGGTGTCCAGACCACAAACCTAGGCCCAAAAGTGAGGATCACAGAAGTGAAAAGCGAGAACCTAGAGAAAGATGGGCAGATATAGTACAAATGTAGGAGTCATTATCATGGAGACATTAGACTGTTTGAGATAACAAGGGAATGGGTGTATAGACAAGAGAAGAGGACCAGCTATTGCAAATGCTAGGCCTCGGGACTCTTCTAAGTCATTTGTTCATTCACTCGCTCACTCATTATTCAATGTCCTGTACTGCTCTGGACAAAGAGAATGACAAAAGGTGCCAAGAAGAGAAGTAAACAATTCATTGTTCTGAGATAAGGAAACTGGCTTCTCTTCCATTTCTTAAACTAAACATTGTCTTTATCCTCAGGCAAGAATCTCAACCTCTAAATTCCCTATTGTTAAATGAAGGGCCTGGATTAAACCAGCAGTCTTCAATTTTTCCTCTGAGCAACTGAAGTATTCCCTTTACAGCCAAGAGTCTCAGCAGGAGATAGGATTGGGGTAGATCAGTATAGTTAGTCCACTAAGGTCTGAATACATGCTAGGTTTTATCAGATTTCACTGGAAAAAAGGCATTCCCCAACTAAAACGCCTGAACGCCACCAAATATTCTATATACTAAAGTCCTATTAGTTCTTACCATCCGTGTTATTATCAAATATGAAGAAAGAAATGTTAAAGAATGAAATCTTACTCTAGCCCTCTGGTTATAACCTTTTGATTATTCTAATTATTACCCAATTTTGTGATTTGTTGCATTTCCGAATTCCAGAAATTTTGGTAAGTATTGATGATCAATACTGCCTCTATAGAACCTTTCACATGAGCTATGCAATCAGCTATAACCTTCCCCATCTTTAAAATAACATTTGCTCTTGGTGCCACTCTCCATTTCTTTGCTTCCACTGCTAAGTGCTTCTAATCTTTTAGTACCTCCTAAACAAATTCCACTTAGGCACTGGCACACATCACTGCACCAGAAACCATTGGTCTAGGTCACCAATGGTCTCCACATACTTAACTCCAATAAAATCACATCAAGTCATCAGACTAGATCATCTCTGACAAGCTGATTATTCCTACATCCTGGAACCAAGTACTTCATAGATCTAAGAATGCCACCCTCCATTATGTCCTCATACCCTACTGATGGCTCCTTTTGGAATCCTCCTTGTCTTTCTGACCTTTTAACTTTGGAGTGTCCATATTTGCCCTTGGTCCTCTTCTCTTGTCTAGACACCCATTCCCTTGCTATATCAAACAGTCTAATGTCTCCATGATAATGACTCCTACATTTGTACTAGATCTGCCCATCTTTCTCTAGGTTCTCAACGCTAGGTTCTCCAATCATCTGTTCAACATCTCCATGTGGAATGTAATAGATTTCTGAACTCACTATGTCCAAAACTGAATATCTCATTTTCCCACACAAGCTTGCTCTACTCATAGCCTTCTTCATCTCAGAAACTTCATCCTTCTAGTTGTTCAGCCGAAAACTCTGGAGTCATCCTTGACTCTTTCCTTTTTCCAATCCATTCAGAAATTCTGCTGGTTTCCTCTTCAAAATACAGCAGGAAATTGACCTCTTTTCACCATATCACTATAGCCACTCTCATCTAAGGTGCTATCATTTCTCATCCAAATTACTTCAGTAGTCTCCTGACCAAACTTCTGTCTTCTACCAACATCTTTCTCACTACAGTCTAGCCACAAGAGGCATCCAGAATGTTTCTGCTGAAATCCAAGTCAGATCAGTTCTCTCCTGTAACTCAAGCTCTCAAACAGCTTCCACTTTACTCAGAGGGAAGCCCAAATTCCTTGTAAAGAACTCCACTTACACTACTCTTTAAAACTGGGCCCCCATCAACTCTCCAACCTCCCTTAGTCAGTTTGGGCACGCCAGCCACCTTGTTGCCCCTTAAAGACACAAGGTTCACCTACACTTACAGTTCCTCTGTCAGGAACATACTTTCCCAGGGTATCTGTGTGGCTAACTCTTTCACTTTCATTAGGCTTTCACTCAAATGTCACACCTCTGTGGGTTCTTCTCTGAATACTCTGTTCAAAACTGGAACTCCTTCCCTATTACACACCCCCCACACTCCTAGCCCTTCCTATCCTCCTTTGCTGCTTTATTTTGTTCTTATTTACATCTAAATATATGCATAATGTTTCTTGTCTTTTATTACAACTAGAACAAAAACTACAGGAGGGCAGATAGGAATCTTTATCTGCCTGGAATTCCCAGTCTGGAAAAGAACCTGGTATGTAGAAAACATTCAATAAATATTTATTAAATCAATCAATGAACAAAGTTGGTCTTATGAGAATCTCAAACTAATTAACGGTATCCTTTTTGAATAAAGAAAGTTTCCTTTAACCGAATAAATACGTTCACTGGGGAGAAGATATACATCTATATATGCATATAATATATATAATATAAATGAATGAAAATGAGGTAGAAAGCTAACAAAAAGAATAAAATAAAAATCAAATATATTATTAACAGATCATATGAGATCTGTTTTTAGGCAGTTAGTTAAAATTATTAGCCAAGTAGTATTTTAATTACCTGTGGTCTTCATTTTTAGAATTATTCTCTCACTAGTCTTCAATGTCATAAATATTTATGTTTTTCCCATCTGTCCCTTCCCAGTCATCTGGCCTAATTCCTAAATCACAATGTTCTCGCTTGGTGCAGCCCCCATGTGTTTTGGAGAGAAAGCTGATTGTCTGGTGAAGCACTGACTGCTTTTTCAGGACAGTTATCCACTTTTCTCCCAGCTTGCAACATCCTGGGCCCTGGGTGTGAACACTGAGCTCTCCACCTATCTTTTTTGAATATCTGCAAACAAGCTTGGGAGCCAGGGAATGCGGCAGGATTTACTGAGTCAAGGTGTTGCTGCCCCAGTTTTGTCCCAGGTGGATCACAGCTTGATATTTTTTTCCAATTTGGTAAAAACTGTCTCACTTTCTTGCCTCGAGTATATCATGGCTGTTTGCCTGGGATGCTCCAACTGTCATCCACCTTTTGTGAAATTTTGCTCCTTGAAAACCTCTCAAAAATCAAACCTCACCAACCTAAAATGCCTCAGAAAGTCAAATACAATGAACTCCCATGTCCCCTGTCTCATTTAGGCAATCTACATGGGAATTTTTATATGATATCTTTATACTTTTGACTAGGTAGTAAGTAGGATGCTATTCTGTAAGGAGAAGTTCCCTCACCAAAAGAGAAAAGTTTGCTGCCTTTGTGCTGTCTTATTTCTATTCCTATTCTTGGAATCCCTTGTTTCTTCAAAGAAACCTCCCATTTTAGTTCTCCTTCAGTCCGGTAATCTACGAGTGTCCCTCAGGATAAGCTGATGGTTCCATATTAATGATGGTGCCATACACAGTCAATTCTCTCAGCTCACTCACAACACACCCAGTCCTAGAGGCACTCAGGGATGTTAGAAGCCTTTGGTTTCCCATATCTAATCAAATTTAAGACCAGGAATAAAAATAAATGGAAGGTCATTACCATGTATTCCCTTAAATATCAAACTTTAGAGGGTAGAATAACAGAAAGCCTTCCTGGTTCTTAGCAGGAGCGCTGACCTAGGCCTGCTGCCACATCCATTTATGGCACTACATTGAAGAAAACAGCCTATTTCTTACAATATAGGCTAGATTAGAATCCCAAGTTCCAAAAAGACAAGATAATTTTTTTGACTTGAATATGCTCATTTCAGGCTTTTCAGAAAGAATTTCTTTATAGTTCCATGGGCCAGTTAAGGATTTTCTGAATTCTTCTGCCTATCTCCCCAATAATCAAAAAGAAACCACTTCTAGTAAATTTAAGAATTAAAACAATTTGATTATTTGATAGTACCAGTTTTAAAAACCACCTCCTCAATTGAACATTAATTGATAAAAGTCCTCCCTTCTGAAACTAACAACCATATCTGTCTTTCTGCTCAGTTCTTACCCAAGGGCACATCTAGTTGGGTGCTTGTTTCTGATGATACAGCACCCAGGAGCTCTGGCTATTCTTGTGATCTTGGTATTTTGTCTCCAAATCTCCTCCTAATGATCACCCCACTCCACAGACTGACCCTTCAAGAACAATACCTCCCTCTCACAGTCAGAATCACTAAATCTTTACCTGGCTTCTCTTCCTGGGTCCGTCACCCAAGAGAACTGGTCTCAAACATCATCGAGGCCTACTCTAAGGACTGCTTACCACTGCTGCAGCTGGGCCCAGAGCAGCTGTATCCATGCCCACATTGGTATCCATGACTCCATAAATATGTTCACACATGATAAGAACAATCCATCTGACTTCCTAGGCCATCCATTCTAGCATGGAAAAAGCATGTCTGCTCTCACTCTAGCCTTAAAGTTCCTACCTTAGCTAACCCCATTCTATCTTCTTTTGCCCTTAACAGGGGGAGAAGCAAGTGGTCATGTCCTCAAACATGGTTCTGAAGTCACTTTTTATAGCTTTCTCATCTCCAAATTCCAATTTCTCATATATGTAAATATTACTGGAAAGAGTAAATACACTATACAGACATAAAGTTGAATTTTAACTCTATTTCACAATCATTGTGAACAAATATATAAAATAACAATACTAATTAATATAAATAAAAGGTGAATGTAGTAAGATTCTGAATCCTGAAAACAAAAACATAAAAGTACAAACCAAAGTAATTTTTCTTTATATTAAAATAAAACAAAGTACCCTATTTTAAAATGCAACCCTCCCTACTCATGTCCAATATGTCATATTTACATTCCTTGCTTTAATTTTTATATAGCTCTTAATATCTCTTAATGAAGCTTATAATTAACTGTTTATAACTACTGTCACCAGTCACTAGAATGTAAATTTGCCTGAACTTGGGAAATTTTTGTGATATTATATATTATTACTTCCCTAATGCCTAAAATAATCTCTGATATATAACAGGTTCTGATGTGGGGACAGTATAGCTTAAAAATCTGTAGAGTAATATGCAGATATATGAGTAGGAAACTAACGGGCAAAACCTAAGATTTCTAAGAGCAAAGACCTCAAAGAGCAAAGACCCTACCTTAGCAACATGAGTCTAGGACATGACCCTAGATACTTGTGAACCATTTTTACTCAAGGTAACCTGGACACACCCATGAAGGAAGAAATCCCCACCCCTCATATATACAAAAATGCATCTTGCCTTGATGTAACTTTCTCAGCCTGCAGGGAGCTTAATAAACTTGCTGTGTTCTGACAAAACGACTCCACGAATTCTTTCTGGATGGACCCAGCATCTCATAGGTGTGTCCCACTTACCCTCACCCACATCAGATTCCTTCAAAATATTTTCTGAATAAAGGAAAGTTATTCTAATAAGCAAATCACTATTTCTGATTCATAAATATTATATCACTCCTCTACTTTTATCCTTTAATAGAGTCCCATAACTTTCTGAATATAGTCCATATTAGCAAAGTATCTAAGACCTTTCCTTCTAATGTGATCCTAACCATCTTTACAACATCCTTTCCCAGCTACTCTACACAGTGCCCTAGAAGCTGGACACACAGAAACATGAGGATTTTCTCAAGCACACCATGGTTTCCCATCACTGTACCTTGAGGCACAGTATTTCTCCTGCCTAGAATAACTTGCTACTTCATTCTTAACTAACATTTGTCTGTTGAACTTTCAGAAAATATTTTTGAAAAACCAAAAAATCACCAAATCTGTGAAGCCTTCCTAAACCTCTACATTCCCATTCAGGATTAAATACTCTTGCCTCTATGTTCCCATGGCAACCTGTGCATCCCTCCAGTACAGAGCTTGTCACATTGCTGTCATTATTTGTCTATTTGTCTGTCTCACCCACTAGAGAGCCCTCGCAAGTCAGAGTACAGCATGATCTTTGTATCCCTCGGGTCTAGCACTGTAGATGATTAACAACTGCTTTCACTTAAATTGAATTAAAAACACACTGGGAGGAGGGAAGGAGAGAAGGGCACCTGGGGGTTCAGCTCTGTTTCTTTCACTTGCACCTTGAATCCATACTTTCACCACAGACGATTTATAAAGACAAAGCTAACAAGAAAGACAGAGCAGTACATGTTTCACTCCACTGGTTTCACATAGAGCCAGAAGAGTTCATTTGTTTTCATTAATTTAGGTTACAGAAACTGTAAAAACCACACAAACCAGTGTGTTCACCTCCTTTCCACTACATGTCCAAATTAAAAGACAATAAAAATGCTAGATGATAATTTAAGTCTGTATATTTTTCACACAGAGAAAATAATACAGAAATTAGACATCAAAATTATAAAATGCAATGATCACAGGTTTTCTCTGACACAAAGGTACTGTGACAAGGAAACACATGGGAAGACTTTCCATAACTCTTCAGATACACACATTGGGAATGCTATGGAGTGTTTCTGTAGATAGGTGAAAATAGTGGGTCAGCACTGAGAAGTGCAGAGGAGAGTAAGTATTCCTGAGGCATAATGGCCTGTGTTGGTTTTTCTACAGCTTGGACAAGGTAAATACAGCTTTGTTATTCTTCAGCTTCACCATCAAACTGACCAAAATTAAAGTAGTCACCTTTCCAACCTTACTTTCACCAAATAGCAGATGCCTAAACTTTGACACCCTTCATTTTCATTGTTATTTATTCAATCATTCAACATATGGTCAAGAACTACTATATACCAAGTTTGATACTGGAGGCCTTCTGCACTTTATCTTAGATGAGGAAGCTGAGGCTCAGAAAGCTTCAAAGAGCACCTGGTCACCTGAGGAAGAGCCAGGAAACAATTATTGACATGTTATCACCCTCCCATGCTCCAGCACTGCACCCCTAAAGTATGCTGAGCCTCTAGCTGTGCTGTATAGATGGGAGGTAAGGGGTGGGAACAGGGGTCTCCTATGCTGGTGATAGTGCCAGAACTGCAGCATCTGCAGGCTGAGGGAGAGGAAGTAAAGCCCAGGCTAGTTTTCTAAATTATAGTTTTCCTGCCTATCCACACCTTAGGCTCAAGATATGAATAGCCTAGAAGGAGAAGTGTCAACATGTACAAAGGATCCTCACACACGGACTGAAAATTGCATGCCCACAAAAATCCACGGATACTGCAAAGCAACATAAATATTCCATCTTACATAAATATTCCCTCTAGAGCAACTTTTAAAAGTTGATCTGTAAGTTCCAGTTTCAAGATGGCAAACTGTTAAGATCTCAGGCTCCCTCCTCCATACAAAACTAAGAAAATATCATTTGAATGTGACAATCTGTGAAAAGAAACTGGACCAGCATTTCCACAGAGCCAGAGGACATAAGACTCCATTTAAAGGTAAAAGAGGGAGATCCATCTAGGTGCCACATCTCTCTGTTCCCAGACCCCAGGATCCAGGAAGAGTCTGGGGAAGCTGACACCCCTCTGAATTAAAGGACTCTCTCAGACTTGTAGTCACTGAGTAGAGAGCTTTGGCAAGAAGACCAGTAACCCAATAAACAGAGATACAGCTGGCAAAAGGAGTTGGCAAAGGAGGCAGTCATTATGGGAAAGCCCCTGGAGGAAGGGTCCGTAGGCTCCACAATTAGGACACTGGAGTTGTTTACTTCAGCCTCCTGAAATCCTACCTCCAGGCCTAATGGCTCGGCTGGATCATCACACTCTGCTAGAACTGCAGCTTTCTCTGGAAGATTGAGAGACTTTTAGAAAAGACAATCTAACAACAGCTACCAGTTATCTCCCTTCTGGAGCTGTGTTGGGACTGCGATCTGCTTGTTGACCGGGCCACAACTCGTAGTTCTCTCTTGGTGGGATTTAATGTTCATTCCTGTGACTCTGTGGGAAACCTATACCAACACCAACCCTGTAAGCTGAACTCTCAGGTTTCAGCACAGGCCTATCCTTAAAGTTTCAAATCTGACCAGTGTTGATACTACATAACCAAAGAAAGTCCAGCGTTCAAACCAAGATCCAGGTCTATTCTGCGCAATTCAACACCTTAACACAAGGACTTTACATCATGGAAACGTACACCATAAAATAAAAACAGAATTTCAAACAAATCAAGGAGACAGAGAAATAGAGGTGAAATAATTATCTAACTAAAAGCCCAGAGAAATCTGAATTCGACAGACATAAGCAAACTATCTGATGAAGACTTCAAAGCAACAGTGATAATCATACTTACTAAAAGCAGGAAAACAATGATAGAACAAAAAGACAACTACAACAAAGACAGAAGAGATGAGGTATCTAATAGCCAAATTAAGGAACTAAAGAACACAATAGCTGAACCAAAGGACACAATAACATCAACAGTAGGCTCCAAGAGTCTCCAATAGAATCAGTGAGCTAAAAGATAAAAGCAGTAGAATATACTCAAATATATGACTATCTCAGATGAAACTTTATAGACCAGAAGGGAATGGCATGATAATGTCGAAGTGCTGAAAGAAAAGGATTTCTAACCAAGGATATTCTACTTGGCTAGATTAACTCTTAGAATTTAAGGAATGGTAAAAAAGGCTTTCAGAGAAGCAAAAGTTAAAGGAATCCATCACCATGAAAACCAGCTTCACAAAAAATACTAAAGAAAAATGTAAGGAGAGTTCACTTACAAAAGAAGACATCAAAATATGAAAGTGGGGAAGAGGCGAGTAAAAATATGAACAATTAGAATGAGCTGAAGCCTAACTTGCATTCAAGTTTAAAGCAGGACGTAAGCATAGAAACTTTCATATAAACCCCAGGGTAACCTCAAAACATATCTCCAGGGAAAAATCAAAGAAGAAAACAAAAAGGGAAACCAATCAACAAAACTACTTTCAAATCACCTAAGAAGAGAAAGAGAAGAACAATAGTTCTATCTGCAACAACACCCAGAAACCAATTAAAAAATGGCAATAAACAGCTATATATCAATGAACAACCAAAATGTTAATGGATTGAATGCACCAATTAAAAGGCAAGGAGTGGATGAATAGATTTTAAAACATAACTGAAGAGTCTGCTGCATTCAGAAGACTCACCTTCTTTCAAAGGATAAAGAGGTTCAAAGTTAATGGTTACAAAACAATCACACAGGCAAATGGTAGCCCCAAAAAAGCAGGAACAGCCATACTTAAAACAGATAAAACTGACTTCCAACTAGAAAGTGTACTATATTATGACTAAGGGGTCAATTCAGTAAGAAGACATGCATGTGTGTGTGTGTGTGTGTGCATATATATGCACCAAATGAAGGACCATCAAAATACATAAAGTAACTATTAATCGAACTAAAGAGAAATATTGACAGAAACAGAATAATAGCAGGAGACTTCAACATCCCACTTACATTAATGGAGAAATCAACCAGGAAGAAAACTGTATATGTCTATTAAATTCATATGTTCAAAATTATCATTTAAAACTGTATTTCCCTGTTAATTTTCTTCCTTTAACAGGGAAATGGCAGTTTTAAATGATAAATTTGAACATATGAGTTTAATAGACAAATACAGAACACTTCATCCAATGACTTCAGAATTCACATTCTTCTCAAGTGCACATGGAACATTCTGAAGAACTGACCATATATGGGAACACAAAACATGTCTCAACAAATTTATAGAAACTGAAATCATACTGTTAGCATGAGGGGCTTGAGGTCTTGATACAGGTTTCTTGTGAGTCCATGAGATTTTGTAGGACGCACCCACTCCGGGAACAAAGAAAGTAGCACAGAAAGCAAGTGAAGTCATTAAAGTGAAATTACACCATTAAGAAATGGAGTAAGCAGGGGCATTCCAAGAGTGAAGCAGGTACCAGTAGCCTGGGGACTGGAGATTTTATGGGCGATTTCCCTGCCCCTATCCCCACTCAGTGGCCTTCTGGGTTGAGGAAGGGCTTTACTTGGTCCATCAGTGGTTGCTTTCAAACTGGGTGGAGGGTCCCCTTGACCTTTAAGTTGACTGGTGGAGTTCAGGTATCCCTTCCATTTCACACCCCATCCTCCAGCGTCCTTCTGCACTCTGCCCATGCTTAATTGCTACCTAACAATACCAAGCATCTTCTCTGATCACTATGGCTTAAAACTAGCAATCAACCACAAAAAAAAGTTGGAAGATTCCCAATTATTTGGATGATAAACAACATGCTTCTTTCTGAATGACTCTTGCATAAAGCAGGAAATCAAAGGAGAATTTAAAAAGTACTGGAGACAAACAAAAATGAAGGCACAAGATAACAGAAGTTGTGGGGTGCGGCAAAAGCAGTACTAAGAAGGAAGTTTATTGCAATCTGTGCATATATCAAGAAACAAGAAAAATAACAAATAAATAATCTAACCCTATATCTAAAGCAATCAGAAAAAGCAGTTCAAAGTCAGCAGAAAGAAGGAAATAGTACAAATTCAAACATAAAAAAACAAAATAGAAATAAAAACAATCCAGAAGATGATTGAAGTCGAAAGCCGGTGCATTGAAAAAATAAACAAAACTGATGAAACTTGTGCTAGTTTCACTAAGAAAAAAAAGGCAGGGGTGGGAGTAAACTCTCATCAACAGAATAAGAAATTAAAGGAGAGAAGTTACAACAGGTAACACAGAAATACAAAACATCATAACGGCTACTGTGAACAGCATTATGCCAAAACATTTACAACCCCGGGAACGTAGATAGATTTTTAGAAACATACAGATTACCAAGACTGAATCAGGAATAATGGAAAACCTGAAAAGAACTATCACAAGCAAAGAAATTTAAGAGATAATTAAAAATCTTCCTGAAAATAAAAGACCAGGTCTTGATAACTTTACTAGTGAGTATTACCAAAACTTCACAGGAGATTTTATATCTATTTTCTTCTCAAACTCTTCCAAAAATTGAGGAACAGGGACTACTTTCAAACACTTTCTATGAGGCTAACTTCACACAGATACCAAATGCTGATTAAAACGTCACCAAAAAAAAAAGTACAGACCAGTATCTCTAATGAACATAGGTGCAAAATCTCAACAAAATACTAGCAAGCTGAATACAACAATTCATCAAAGGATAATCCATCATACCAGTGGGATTCATCCTGGGGAGGCAAGAATGGTTTGCATATGCAAATCTATTAATGTAATATACTACATCAACAAGAGCAAGGAGAAAAATCATATGATTATATCAATAGATGCAGAGAAAGCTTTTGACAGGATTCAATACCTATTTATGATAAGAAAAAACTACATAAAATGGGGATAGATGGTACACACCTCAATATAAAAGGTCGTGTATGATAAACACACAGCCAACATCATATGCCATGGTGAAAAACTTAAAGCAGTTCCTCTAAGATAAGGAATAAGATGAGGCTGTCCACTTTCACCACTGCTACTTAATATTGTATTGGAGGTCTTAGAGCAATTAGTCAGGAAGATATAAAAGGAATCCAAACTGGAAAGGATGAAGTAAAATAAATTAAAAAACTATCACTAATTACAGATGATATAACAATATATGTAGAAAATAAAAAAAAACTCCATCAAAAAACTACTAAAATTAATCAGAGTACAGTAAAGTAGAAGTAAAGAAGAAGCAAAGTCAGTGCACAAAATGCACAAAATCTGTTGTATTTCTATATGCAAATAACAGGATAGAAGAGAATGAAATAAAAATACTCCTTTTACAATAGAAGCAAAAAAGAAGCAAATACCCTGGAATATACTTAACAAAGAAAGTGAAAGACCTATATACTAAAAACTGCAAGTTTAAAAAATAAAAGAAATAGAGGAAGATACAAAGAGATGGAATGATAACCCGTGCTCATGGCTGGGTAGAATTAATATTATTAAAATGGCCATCTTGCCTAATGCAATATAGAAGTTTAATACAATAACTATCAAAATCACACCAGTTTATTTCAAGGAAATAGAAGAAAAAAGCTTAATCTGTATGGAATAATAAAAGACCCTGAATAGCCAAAGCAATAATGAGAAAAAAATAAAGGTATTGCATGCCCAGACATTGAGCTATACTACAAAGCAATAGTGATCAAAACTGTATGGTACTGCAACAACAACAGAGACATAGATCAGTGGACTAGAACTGAATCACCAGAAATAGACCCTCTCATATATGGGCAGTTAATCTATGACAAATTAGCCAAGAGTATACAATGGAGAAAGGAAAGTCTCTTCAATAAATGGTGTTAAGAAAGCTGGACAACCACATGCAAAAGAATGGAGCTAGACCACTCTCTAACATTACACACAAAAATCAATTCAGAATAGATTAGAAACTTGGAGGTAAGACCAAAAACTATTAAATACTTGGAAGAAAGCATAGGAAAGACATCCCATGACATCAGTCTTAGGTCTTTAGGGACTCTCCAATGTCAAGTGAAATAAAGACAAAAATAAACAAATGGGACTGCATCAAACTAAAAAGCTTCTTTCTGCAGAGGAAAATAAATCATCCCCCAAACAAAAAGACAATCTATCTACTGGGAGAAGATAGATGCCTTTCATATATCTGAAAAGGGATTAATATCATATATACAAAGAACTCATAACCACAGAAAAACAAATAATCCAGTTAAAAAAATGGCAGAAGTATTAGATAGACATTTCTCCAAAGAAGACATACAGAAGGCAACAGACATATGAAAAGATGTTCCTCCTTATTTGTTACAGGGAAATCCAAATGAAAACAGCAATGAGAAACTGGCTATTATTCAAAAGTCTGGAAACAGCAAATGTTATTCAGGATGTGGAGAAAAGGGAACACTTTATCACTGTTGGTGGGTGTGCAAACTGGTGCAACCTTTATGGAAAGTAGTATGGAGATTTTTCAAAAATTCAAAATGGAAACCCCATATGATCCCATCATCTCAATACTAGGCATTTACCCAAAAGACAACAATTGCAAGCATATATGTTCTCCATGTTTATTGCAATATTATTTACAATAGCCAGGCTATTACCTAAGTACCCATTATCAAATGAATGCATATAGAAAATACATCCACAATGAAATACCACACTCTTAGAAATGATGAAATCTTGTCATCTGAGACAACATGGATGGAACCAGAGTTACGCTAAGTGAAATAAGAAGAAATAAAATAAATACTGGATAATCTCACTCCGATGTGGAATACAAATAGAGACACAAATCAAAGGAAGAGTCTAAACAAACACCAGCCCTTAGACATTAGCAACAGAATTGAGCAGGGAATGGGGCATGGAAGTCAGGCATGTGGTGTTGTGGTCCAATGGACAATGGTGACGAACTTCAGTAGTTTGGAGCTGGGCAGGGTACATTGTCATGTATCTGAGGAAAAGAGGACCTACACATATGGGTTTATGTTATTTTGTAAAACAGAGTTACTTCAATATTAAACTAATTTTTAAACAATAATACAACTATCATGGAAAAATGATTAAACATAGGGTCCCTCAAACACTAGTCTACTAAGAATTCTAGATTCAAAGTTGTAAAAATATGTGGGCACAATGGAAAAAAGCTTTAGACCTTATTCTACATGTGTGAATAATGGGGGGAATAATTGAATACTTGTTTAGTTTTAGAGGATAACATACAAAATACCTCTGGCTGAAATTAATTCTGTAAATGACTACTTCCTTACCTCAGTAGAAGTTACTCTTTTCTTCTGCTTCTCCCTGGAAACCACAGATCACCGCTTCCCCCAGACAGTTTGAACCATATAGCCCTCTGTCCAGGCATATAAAACTAAGGGAATGGAATTTCATATCCACCATCATCTTCACTACCGAGACATGGGGAGAGGGTTATTTATGTATCCTATCCAGGATTAAAAACTAGATCATGTTAATCAAGAAAAGATTTTAACTATGTTAGAAATTTAGAGAAATTAAAGAGAAGTTTAAAAAATTTCATATATCCCAAACAAAAAGGTCACATAAAAAGAAATGTAAATTACTGAAAAAAAATAATGGGAATATATTTTATAGGCCAATGTTTATTATTCTTCATATAAATAAATCTAATTAGTAAAAAAAGTTAATTTGTGGTAATAAATGCAGAAAAAAATTCTGTTCCTTTTAAAATCAATTGTTTTGCACAGCAATCTTGGTATACTGTGCATAACGTGGAGGGAAACTACTGCTGGAACTTCTCCATCCATCACAGTCTCGGATGAGAGCACCAGCTGCCTCTGCCTCTGTCAGACTGCACTGTTCCTTGCACACCCGGGACACAGAAGACAGAAGTGCCTCTCAGCACCAGCAAATTTAACTAGTATTTTTTATGGTGTCTAGACTACACTAATATGAGCATTCTATAGTTCTCCATCACCATTGGGAAGCTTGGGAGGCAGTGAGTCCTGTTTGGGACCATTGTGTTCCAAGCAAGAAAGGCTTCCAAAGGCTGATGATTTACTTGAATGTATAGCAGAATAAATGTTTAAGTTCAAATATGCTTTAATAAAGTGTATTTTCAACAAAGGCCTGTGTTCTAAACTTCTGTGAAGAATTAAGATGTTAAAAACACTTTCTATGCAATGCTTGTCTGTGTCCCAAGAAAGCTTCTTTTTAAAAAAGTTTCTGAATACTGTAGGTGTCACTTTTTTCCACCGTAAAGCACAAAGTGTGGGAGTCAATTAACAAGGAAAGTTTCTCCTCTGAAAGTACATGCAGACCCTGTCCTCATATCACTCAGACACATCATTTATACAGAACATTCAGAAAGCCCACCCAACCCAGTTGACATCTGCAACCATGGAGCTTGTGTGAACATGTGCACGAAAGCACATGTCCAGTTTTCTACCAGCTGAGAACACAGACTATTAGGGCTGGGAGAGACCCTAGAAATTGTACAGTTCAACTCTTTCACTTTAAGAGCTGAGAAATTTCAGGCCCAAAGAAAGAGGATCTATACAACATGCTGTTATCAGAATCAAACTACCTGAGTTCAAATACATTGCAACCATTTATTAGCTGTGTGATACTGAACAAGTTACTTAAACTCTCTGGGTCATAGTTTGCATGCCTATAAAATACAGGTGACAATATTACCTCACAGGGACATGTTAAGGATAAACTTATAAAGTTTATATAATCTTAAAAGATTCTCAGAAATATAATATTAGATCTGAAACTCAGTTTGGGACAAACCATGACCCAAAATTGTTAGTTATGATTTCCAAGTTAATTACTCACCTACTTGGATCATAATGTAGCACAGTTTGTTGTAAAATGATACAAGAGTAAACACCAAAGAATATACACCTGTGTTATAAATGTTCATAGAGAGGTCTTGCTCCAAAACTTATGTGGATTCCCAAATACCACTAAACACACACACACACACACACACACACACACACACACACACACACACACCATTATTGCCCCCAATAAAATGCAGCACTCAATAACTCTGTCAATATAGCCCTACAGGGACTTATAAAGCTAATGAAATATAATCCAACTGAAGCTATTGTGTAATTATCAGGGACAAAATTCCAAGAAACTTTTAATGTCTCACAATTGAGTCACCACTGAATTAAATAGTCTATGCTTTAATTTACACAAAATTTTTATTTTCTGGTGTGAGACCCAGCTATACAAAGTGGCAGAAGATATTTAGCAATTGTCAGGGACAAAATTCCATGAAGAAACTTTTAATGTCTCACAATCAAATCACCACTGAATTAAATATTCTATGCTTTACTTTATACAAAATTTTTATTTTCTGGTTTGAGACCCAGCTATACAAGTGGCAGGACTGCACTGAGTGGGACATCACAAGAGCAGAAGTTATGTGTGACAGTCTGTATTATCTCTTTGATACAATATCTGCTCATGAATAAATGCTTCTCAAACCTCAAACTGTTGATTGTCAAGCAGTTCCAATTCAAAATGTTTGTTCATGAGCTCCAGTTCAAAACTTTGAACTTGGCACACCAGAGGTGGTTTCAGTGTTTCAGTATGCAGCATACAAAAGCACAAGTTATTCTAAAGTTAACCATATTAGGTCTGAAGGCTGTACCATTAGACAAGTGTCTAAATGGAATTATAAAGGCCCAGAAACCATACAGATAAAGCTGATGACAAAGAAAACATGAGAACAGATCCAGAGCAGTAATGGGGAATGCAGCTGTGAGGGCCCACGAGGCAAGAAGGCCTGGAAAAAGCCTGGTACAGACCAGGTCCAATGGCATGAACTTCTGCATGCCAGATGGTGCAACTCAATGGACGAATGGACCAAACTGGTCCCTGAAAGCCAGTGTCCAGGTAGGGGTAGTGGTCCTGGCAGACCCAGTCCCCAAGTGTGTGGGATCATAAAAGAGCCTGCTACCAGCAGCATGCATGCCTACATAGCCAGGGTTGGGTGAGGATATGGAAGAGTGTCTAATGGGAAAGGAGGTTACTGATGAGGAACAACTCAAGTGTAACAGCCAGTGTTCCTGGACACAGGATGCCTGAATGTAGGGAAGCCAAGTCACCAGGAATATTAACACTTGAAAGAGAGATGAGTGACAGAATTGAGAAAGCCTTTCACGGCAAGGCTTCTCTTCCCTCCTTAGTGACTGAGTATTATATACCAACACAGACCTATAGCCTCACAGTGTCAGAATTTGACAAGCTGCAAAACATCTTGTAAAAAAGTAGAGTTAAGAAAAAACACACACACACACACACACACACACACACACACATGCACACACACAAATTGCCTACAACAAATTCACTGATCAAAAGAGTATCCTCATGTATCCTGACCACATATAATACCATCAAATCATTAAATTATTTGCAAATAAAGAGGTGTGTTTAGACTAACACATCAAAATAGGGAAAAAAAAGTTCGATTTTCTTTAACATTTTACTTTGGAACTGAAATTTATACAAGGCTTGGAAATTATGGTATGTAAACTTGAGTTTATGGAAATACATTTCTTAATACTTTTTTCTAAATTTCAGGATCTTGGCCTGATTTATCCCTACTATGTTGAGATGTGAACTATAGGAAAACTACAAGCCATTTCCCATTCATAAGTATCTGCCCTCACTTGCCAAATGTAGCAGTTGATCCCAGAGGCAATGTATCACAGTGGTAACATTGCCAAAACGTGGATTTTTGAAGTGTGCCCCACCACTTACTTGCTGTGCATCATTGTACTTTAGTTCCCTTAGCTATAAAAAGGATATAGAAATAGCACCTATCTCATGAGGTTGCTAGGAGAATTAACTGACATGACAAAAATAGAACATACCAAGAACAGTATGCAGCATACAGAGCACAGTTTAAGTGTGCTATAATTATCAATGATACTTCCTATTATAACAAATTTGTTGTTTTATTATAAATATTGTGCTGCTCATATTTTTTCTACCAGTAGTATAGCGTCTTTCTGCTATAGCAAGTATATACAAATACAGCAAATAAAACTTCATTGAAAAAATGAGTGAACAAATTTCTGTTTCTCTAGATACAGTTACAAATGTTTTCAATTACCTGCATCATACTAAGAAATGCAGACATCTTAAGTAGATACAGATCTTTCCCTAAGTAGCTATATAATTAACACATCAGTTCTTTGATGAGGTCTGTTTTCTTTATTTATTTCTACAATAGTTGATAATGAGCCTGCTGACCTCATGTGTCAAACAAGATAACAGATCCGTGGGTGAAAGTGGAACCATGAACCACTAAAAATAAATTTAAAAATAAAATAAATAAATAATTTATTTATTATAATTATTTATTATAATTATTATAATAAAAATAAATAAATAAATAAAGTAACTTGTTATTTCAAAAAACTGGAAAAAAGAAATAAACACCTCAAATTTTCAAAAGGTGATGGTGCTTGGATGATCCTATTCACACAACTTGAAGAAAAGCTAGACTCTAATGAGGTCCAGGGCTGTCACACATTCCTGTTGGTGAACACAGCAATCATCATCCACATTTTTAACTAGGAAAAGGCTTCATGTGCATTTTTTCCATTTAAGCTTTACAAAAAATTCAGAAGAGGTATTGCAGGGCCCACTGGACCCAATCCTTCAAGGTAAACTGAGAGTGATAATTTGTCACAATTCAAACAGCCAGTGTGTGACCCAGAAGTCAGCACTCCAGTCTCAACTCATTTAAAAGGTGGTTGCATGACTTCAAAACTCTCTGAGCCTTAGTTTCCACGGCTGAAAAAAAAACTGAAAATCTTGACAAACTTTTGAGCACTAAATTTAACTTTAAACTACCCTCAGCATTAACATCCTAATTACCTTCTATTGAAACAATCAAGGTATTCTTTGTCTTAGTTCAAGGCCCTACTTTGCAGGCTATTGCCCTCTTGCTCCAGATCTATTTCCTTTATCTTCCCTTCAATCTAACATTTTCTATTTTCATGAAGAATTAAACCCCTCTACCAGCCCATGTCTTTATTGAAGATCTGGTCAGCCCCTAATCTGTAAATCACAGAGTGACTAATGGTCAGTGTTGGGCATAACACCAAAAATCCCCACAGTGAGCAAAGCACCATGGAAGATGAGGCCAGGAGCCATACAGGCCTTCTTTGCTCAACCTTCTTACCTAGAAGGCTCTCTGCTAAAACTAAAATGCAGATTCAGGAAGGATCCAGTGGAGTGGAAAGTAGCTCCCTCAGGCAGCCAAGCCTTCCCAGCAACCCCTTTAACTTAAAAGTCAGCCATCCTTATCTCCAGACCACAGCTTTGGAGATTAAAATATAGTGGTAATGTGATATAGTGGACCCCAGGAGGTTGGAGAGCTCTGTCTTAAGGGTGAGATTTGCCCTTTTGGTAATCCAGAGGTGCCACCAACTTCATATATTAACCCATGGGGCTATTTTAACAGCTCCCCTCAACACTGAATACCTGCAGCACTAGAAGCATGGCTGAATCCCTCAAACATTGCCCACCATGGCAGAGACACATCTGCTCTCCATCAGACCTCCTTCAGTCCAGAAAACACCCACACCCCAGTTACTGGAGCAGCCTCCAAATCTGGGCACTCTACTGCAGTGCTTCAGAACGTTCTTATAACGAGTCAGGCCACTCATGTGCTGGAAACACGCTCCCATACTCCATGTGCTAAAAAAGACCATCTTCTGATCTTTCTTCTAGTCTATAACCCATGTTAATGAAAACATGATTGAATGTTTTCAAGTCATAAGAGGCTGTGTGTGCTTTAGAAATAGGAACAATCCTTTAGCTGAGAGTAAACCTGCATTTCTAGTTGTACTCTTGGAGAGACCTCCTTGCAAGGTATGTCCCCAAACATCTCAAGGTCACCAGTAAAAAAGTAGCAAGAGTGAACCCCCATAGGCTGGTTAATATAGGCTGCAAAAAGACTTTTTTGTACTTCTTTTGATGAGCCTAGTGTTCAGGGAGTTAAATTATGGCAAACAATGGAGTCAACCTCAGAAGGGCTACACCACTGAAGGGCTGAGGATTATGTGGGTTAATTTCTGCTCTGAACTCTTCCACACAGTGCAAATGGACATCTGAAAGTCAGTCTTTTGGTTCACTGTCCCTAGCCTGAGAAGTTAACGACAATTTTTGGTTTAATGGAATTCTTGCTGGGCTATCGCTAAAGAAGAAATACAAAAACAAAAATGGTGAATTGTGTCAATCAGAGGCTTCATTATATTCTTTAATCAATCATTAAATAATAAAACTGAAACAAGATTTATTTCTCTAAAATCCAAATTCCATAGCCTGGTACTAAAAGCACTCCAGGGTCTGAGTTCTGCATGCATGCCATCTGGGCTATAAGTGAAAACGACAACAGTGGTGTTGGCTGTATAGAGTACTGTATATGTGCTGCCCCATTTAATCAAAAACTGTATCTTGTAGGATAAAACTGGCTGTGAGGATTGGTGGAAGTGACTGTTTCTCAAGTCTGCTCAACTTCAAAGACCCCCTGATTGTCCCTTCAACCAGGAGACAGGCTTTAGAAGGCTAGATGTTCCAATTTGTCCATCTTTGTATGTCTTTTGTGCCTGGCACAAGGCAGACATCCGGTAAGGATTTGTGGGGAAAAAAAGATTAAATGACCATATAACTGCTGAGCTGTATTGTTTGAGAAAGTATGCCCAGATTATCACCAGAGCAATATCATTCATTACCTAATTACCACAAACAAGGCAATTTTGAATGTAGCTAGAAATGCTAACACTCTTTACAACTGTTGTTTTCCCCAATAATTTCAGCTGTTTACCCCAATAATTTCATGTGCCAACTATATTCATTCATAGGAATAAGATATTAAATTTCTTGGAAAAATTTCCTAATGCAAATTATTAGACAACAAACTCAGTGAACAAATTTTGTTGACTGAATGATTGACCAGAATTCCCTGGTTTCTACAGGTAAAGTTTATGTACTGAATCAGACACTCTCCCTTTTCCAAAGTATATTCTACCTTTTCTATAAAATATATTGTTCTTAGGAAATTACTACAGTGCCCAATCACACACCTGTGGCCTCAAGTGATAACATTAGAATTAGTATTAAAAGGAGAAATTCAGCTTACAAAGAATTTAGTGGGTATTTAAATATAATGTGATACAAACTACTTCAGAAGCATTCGTTTGCATTGTCCTCAGTTCATAGTTCATAAATGGCAAAGACTTGAGAGGCTACTAAAAATGACCAGCCACATGAGGATGTGTGGTCAGCATTCTAAGTGCTCGGTTAACTTGTGCATTTATTGTCTACCAGCTGCCAGGCTGCTATTCTACACTCTAAGATTACAAAAACAAGAGAGAAAAATCCATGCCCCAGAACTAATGCATGATCTAATGGTAGAAACAGGTAAATAAATCATTTTCTCAAAATGTTAGTGAATGAGTTAAGTCTGTCTGCCCTGCTATAATGGAGGTCCATGGAGTCACATATCTTGTCTCTCCTTTCACTGCTACCTGTCCAGTTCAAATCCCAGTCCATAATAGGTACTCAATCAATATAGAATGAATAGATGGTGAATGATGTTTGCATCCATTAAAATCATTGAAACAGAAACATCATGATAAATCTTGTAACAGAAATAGACAGTCGTGTGGTCAGGGAAAAGTTCTCACAGGAAATACCTGCTAACCTAAGTCTGAAAGATAAGAATTTTTCAGAAAGCTAAGAAAGGTGAGGTTGATCAAAGAGCAGGAAGCAACTGAGCAGAGGCTGAGTACAAATCACATGCCATGTCCTGGAAACAGCAGAAAGAATGCTGGAGCTAGCATGGACTGTATGCACAAAGAAGAAGTAGATAATACAGTGACTCAGGCAAAGCTGGTGTCACGAAGCTGACTAAGATCTAGGAGACAGGGAGCTTCCCTAAGCAAACACTAGCTCAAGAGCTTAGTTCAGACTACTAAATAGCATTTTTAATGACAATTTTTACAAAAATATTCTATTTACTACCTGAAATAACTACTCTTTTAAATAAAGTCTCTCTATCTTGGAAGATCCCTGTCAGAGAAGCACCATTAGAGGAGTGAGCAGCCCTGCTCTCACCAGCCTGCCACGCCCAGGAGCAAACCAATGGTTCATGAGTAAAGAGAGAGGCATTTGAGAGAAGAGTCAGAGACCAGTCCTGTACGAGCCTACCAGCACAGGAATGGTGTATATCCCTACCACAGTGGGCCTGAGTGTTCCAGAAGCCTCTGAGCAGAGCCACCATGCCTACCTCTGAATGAGGGGCTCTGTCTATTGCTGACCTCAACAATTCATCAGTGTGGAGGGATCCTGCACAGGGATACCACATACCCTACAATGGCCTCACCATCTACAACAGCCCAAAGAAGTAAATTGTCATCACCTAAGAAATAAACAAGATAGAAAAAAATAAAGCCTCAGCATCAAATACAGGACATAGAAGGGGAGGCATGCAAAAATCTAAATCCTCAAAAAAAAAAAAAAAAAAAAAAAAAAAAAAAAAAAAAAAAAAAAAAAAAAAAAAAAAAAAAAAAAAAAAAAAAAAAAAAAAAAGAAGAAAACAACAATAACAAAAGAATAGGAATGGCTTAAAGAGAGGACAAAACTAAGAGCTCCCTCAAAAGGACGTCAAATGACACCAAATGTGATAGCCTGACATACAAATAATTCAAATTGTTTGTTATAAAGAGGTTGAATGGTCTATATGATGCATGTTTAACTACCACATATATACACATATATACATATGTATATATATATATAATATAGTCAACAAATTAAAGACAAACAAAGAAAATTCTATAAATAGGGTATTTTCAAGAAGAATGAATCTCAAAAAATTTAAGACAAAAACATAGAGGAAACCTTCATGAGGGAGAGAAACAAGATTGAAAAAAAAAAAAAAAAACCAA